>JAAAKB020206927.1:0-11648 GCA_010014835.2 Apostichopus leukothele | reverse complement strand
GGGTAAAATAACTTCTGTAAAGTGCTTTGAGACCTATCGCTGGTATAAAGCGCTATATAAAAAGTAAATATTATTAATTATGCAAAGCGAGAAAATATTTATACTCTATGGTAAGAGTATGTTATACTAGCCACTTTACAGTTTCTGGGAACCTCTGTGAAGACACCGTGAGTCTCAATAGATGGGCCAGCTGTGATCTAAATCCAGCCTGCGAAAGATATTTCAGTCGGTCGGCATCGGCAAATAAAGCGATCGGCCAACATTGCACATATCGGGTATGTGGAGTCCCTTTAAGCCCCAAGGGTAGGTCTTCCCCTTCACTATGTTCAAAATGAAGTTACAGTGACATTACTATTACAATATCTGACCCTTTGCACGGTTGCTTCATAGTTTTCTTAGGCCATCATTGGGGAATTAGTTAAAGCATCGAGCTTAGTTAGAGTCTAGAAGCTTTTTTTTCATTGTACAATATTTAGCTGTCATTTTAAGCAAAAGAAGCAAACATTTTCACATTCTGGTCTAATTCTTATTCTTCTTCTTTTTACCACGCTTGGTATCTTTATTGGTATCATTCTTGTGCCATATCGAATAAACAGTGTTTGTAATTTTTTTACTGAAGATGAAGTACTTGAGAGGAAAAATGAAGAAATTATATGGGTGATTCACAGAATAATGAAACCCGAAGCAAATGTCATTCTTCGAAAATATAAATTCACTGCCAAAAATAGCTTGCTCCACATCTAAAATAAAGTTCGAAATAATAGGGCAGTCCCAAAACAGATGTAACAGGGTCTCATCATATCGGCCACAAAAGTGACATCGTGGGTTATCGATTTGCCCTATTTTATGACGGTAGTGGTTTGTTCCAATAATGCGATGGAGGAAGCGAAATTGGAAATATTGCATCTTGGAATCTCTGACAGAGTAAAACGGGGCTTGAAAAGTATTCTCCCATTGGGTGGCTGTGATATTGAAATAAAGATTCCATTTGGCTACAGCCGCAGGAGGAGTACTAACACGAGTAATAAGGTTCTTATAAATGTGTCTAGAGACAGAGGGAATAAACTGGGGATAATCACTAAAGCTATCAACAATATCCTTGTAAACCTTCACCAGTCCATCCTTCCATGCTCTATGGATAGAGGAAATAATTCCATAGTAAACAGTAAATGGGCAATAATCTAATCTATACATCTCTCTGAAACGCAGTATTGACAATGGACGATTGTCATTGTCAAACAGAGGTTTCACCTTGCCTAATCCCTTTTTGGAACATTGAGATGTAAAATACCATCTTATTGTTAATTTTAATAAACGAATTGTTCCAAATTATATGTTCACCATAGTTGGAATTAGGCGTACTAAAAGAGTGCAATGACCATGCATGGCAGACATCATAAATAAATGCATTACTAATATGAACGTCGTTTATTTTATAATTACAGTTAAACAATAGGGATTTGCCGTACTTTTTCAAATGAAAATCGAAAAACAGTTTCCAGTAGTTATCGCTACTGTCGTTATACCTGTTCACCCAGGTACACTTAAGACTATGAAAAAAATGTGTGACTTTTAGTCCACCTGAACTGATAGTACCAATCATAGAGGAACGGCGAATTTTTTCGGGTTTCCCACTCCAAATGAAACGGAAAATAATGGCATCTAGTTCTGTTATAAACTCGTGCGGGGGATTTGGAAGAATTTGAAAGAGATAAACCAACTGTGAAAGCCCGAGGGCTTTAACAATGGTAACTTTTCCAATTGGAGTAAGGTCCCTCTGCGACCAGACACCCAGTAAACGTTTGAGCCTCGAAAGCTTAGGAGGAAAATTCAAACTAAAAAGGTCTGATCTGTTATTGGTAAAAGAGACGCCTAATAAAGCAACAGGACCGTTAGACCAGTTCAACCCAAAGATGTTACGGAACCAAGGCTCTTTCTGTGTCTGTCTACCTAGTGGGAAAAGGGAAGATTTTTCCATATTGACTTTTAGACCCGACGACTTCTCAAAAGTACTAAAAGTACTAATAGTTTCTTTTAAAGAACTATAACTACCGTCTAAAAACATGGTGGTATCGTCCGCATATTGTAAAATTTTAATGTTGTTGTCAAATAGAGATATACCATGATAGCATTATTATCATTTACACACAATGTGAGAACCTCAGCACAAATTAGAAATATATAAGGGCTTAAGGGACAACCTTGGCGTACCCCACCGGATATTTTAAAATCAAGGCATGAGTACCCATTGTTAATGATTCTGGCGGAATTGTTAGAATACATAGTTTTAACCCAGTTAATAAAACTTTCCCTAAAACCAAAGAATCTAAGGGAGGTGAAAATAAACTCCCATTCAACACTATCAAATGCTTTTTTGAAGTCCACGAGGAACAGTAAACCTGTTTTGTTACCCGTGTTACAATACTCAATTAAATCTAGAACAAAGCGGACGTTTTCCCCAATAAAGCGGTTTTTTAGGAAACCCGTCTGGTTATTGCTAATCACTTTGGAGAGAACAAGTTTAATTCTTGTTGATAAAACTTTTGCGCAGATCTTGTAGTCAGTGTTAAGGAGTGAGATTGGACGATAGTTCTTAATAAAGTCCTTATCCTTGCCATGCTTTGGAATTAAGGTAATAATTGCACGACCCTGCTCGGCAGACAAGTAAAAATTAGTATTAGCGTAATTTAGAGCATTTACCACACAATCCCCGATAACTGGCCAAAATTTCTTGTAAAAATCGATTGAAAGTCCATCGCTACCAGGGGATTTACCAATGGATAGTGAATTCAGAGCGTCAACACACTCGGCAGACGTCAGAGGCCCATCACAACAATCTGCTTCATCCATACTCAGCTTATTATAATTAAGTATATTGGAAAAAAAATAATGATGGGTCCACCTCTCCACTGGTATACAAAGTGGCATAGAAGTCCCTCAGAGTAGCCAAGATTTCCTATTTTTCAGTAAGAATGTCGTTATTATCAGTTTTCAATCTATGAATAACATTATTTGTTTTATTATGTTTTTCGAGATTTAAAAAATATTTTGAGTTTCTTTCACCATATTCGACCCACTGCGCTCGCAGCCTAACGATGATCCCATCAAGCTTTCTTTGGTACAAGGATTCTAGCTCTGATCTCGTATCTTTTAAATTTCTCAAAGTTTCCGCTGAGCCTGAATCGTAATAAGACCTTTCGAGCTGGGATATCTTATTCAAAAGATTCCTTTCATAGTGACGCTGTTATTTTGCTTTTAATTTTGAATAACTAGTAGTACCCATGCTGACTTTATATTTAATAAACTCCCACTTAGCACTAGGATTAAGATCATTTACACCATTCAGCTCGGAATGTAACAGGCTTGTAATCTGATCAACATATATGGAATCCTTTAACAAAGAATTGTTTAACTTCCAGTACCCAGGACACCGTATATCAGAAGAGCAATGGATGTTTAATATAACAAGAGAGTGATCTGAATACAGCCCTGGTGAAATATAACAATTGGAGATCAACTGAAGTAAATGTCTAGAAATTAGAAAGCAATCTAGTCTACAATGGATCCCAGGAATAGTATTGGAAGACCAAGTAAAATCTGACTTAAAGGGATTGCGTTCGCGCCAAACATCGACCAAATCGAAAACATTCATCAACTCCAAACAATGCTCTCTGGCGTGAAAATTAGTCTGTAGGGTTCCCCTCTTCTTATCGATGTCAGTATTGAAAACAAAATGAAATCTCCCCGATTATAACACTTTCACAGGCAAAGCCACAAATATCGGCTGACAGCCTATCAAAGAAGGACGGAGAGTCTATGTTGGGGGCATAAATGCAAATAATAGAATACGTTTTATCAAGAATCTGCACATCTAGAATAATAAAACGACCATGGTTGTCAAGTTTTGAGTTAAGATACGCGCTATGGTACGCACTCTGTGCGTGAATAGCGTTCTAAATGCTGTTATTATTTATTATTATTATTAAGAACCGTCACATCTACACTGGGGTTAAAAAGAATACAAGAACCCCTACTAGCTGAAGACCCGTGAGAATAAAATACCTTCTCACCCCATTCTTGACTCCAACGATGCTCGTCAAGCACGATACTATGGGTTTCTTGAATAAAGGAAATATGGTTATTCTGGTTTTTTAAAAAGGCAACAACCTTATTGCGTTTGGAAAATTGCCTAAGACCCCTAGCATTATAGGTTACAATTTTAATATTAGAGATTGAAATAGCAGCGATCTAGCCTACTATAGACAAAATAATTATAATAAGCTTACCGCTATATGTAATCCTAAGGATCCAAGGCACATATATAAAACAATGAAGAACTGCACACAACTATATCTGATCAAATCGTTGAAGCGAGGTTTTAATAAAATGAAAGGAAAAAATAAGTAAATCCCACAGGAAAAGGTTTAATTTGAAAATATCAAACTAAGTCCTAATTATCCCATAAGGAAACAAGGCCCAGGGAAAGGGGGCCATTTGGACTGTATCGACTTCGACAGTGGGTCACAGTGAATAAAAAGTAAAGTCTAAAGAAGATGTCCGCCAAATCTGCGACTGGAAAACAAAAGGACTTTACTGCTCAACAAACTTGTATGGACGACCATCTGCAAGTCTCCACTGACCTCTCTGGAAGCGTAGCTTGGTGCCGTTTCTGTAGAGATCCGATACCTAGGTTGCCCACTTCTTCTTCTCTTTGAAATCTACTGGCGTAAGGTCATCAGTTATGAAAAAGGTGTCTTGTTCCAGCTTCTTTCTAGCGTTTTTGAGAATAAACACTTATCTTGAAAAAAAGAGAGTTTTACCAGAATATGGCGATTCGGCCCTCAACCAGTCTGCCGTCTCTATGGGCCCTTTCAATAATACAGTCTGGCTTGCCAATCTTATCAAACACCGATTTGGCTATCGCCAAACATTCTTCATCGTTTTCAGTAGTGTAGCCGACAATACGAAGATTGTTCGAGTAGCGTTCTTGCCTGTTAAGAAGCATAGAATGTGTCTCGTATTGACTCTCCACGCTTGAAATTGTGTCGTTGATTTCTTTGCATTGTTTTCTGATATCCTGGTTCTCCGCTTTAAGACTAGCGATTTCCTCGGCATGTACTCTTAGTTCTCTCTGAAAATCCTTTTCGAGGTTACGTAATTCAGCTGAGACTCCTTTGATAGCTTTTTCAATGGCTTTGTTCAGCCTCTCTGTAAGGTCTGATTGTGTGCCTTCCTCCTCGTCAGTAACCGAGTTGGCAGTATCGCGGAAGTCATACCTATGATGAGCCTGTTGTCTAAGCGGAGACAACGTAGTCTGTGTTAAGGTACGATCCTGAGTGGTTTCGATTTCTTCTTGTTTCTTCTAACCCCCACTGGCTTTCCGTGCACCACGCACCATTTTGGTGAGACAAATTGTTGATTTTCAAACAGGAGAAACTTTAAAGCGGTTATAAAGACATTCGAGTAGAATAATCGTGAAATTCACGAGCCCAGATTAACCTAGAGTGTTGTCATGTCAAAGTTGATACAACCAATCAAAGCACTGAGAACGATTATTACAATACTTGATTTTCAGTCAGTCAGTGCTCAAAGCTCTCAAAACTTTATACATGGAATCATTTATAAAATACGTTACTCATAGAGTTCTGATGAATATGACAGTTGATATTGTACATCTTTCAACGGAACACACTGAACTTATTCACTTTAGCTGATGCAAAATAATGACTATTTATCAGCAATAATATACCTCACAATGTTGCCGAGTTAATTGGTATAGTTAACGTGCATTGACCTACCCATTGCGTTGTTCACTATTAATGTTGGACACAGTTCAATCCACACAGCCATAAGTGAGCTTGGTGATTATAACCTGGACAGTAGATTCACACTGATGGCAACCACACTTATACCATACTAACTTAAATGCTAGAGTTTGAAGTCCAGCTACTTTTGTTTAACAATTCCATTTAAAGTGTACTAGTTGTTAATGCTGAAAAAATGGAAGAATCTATATTTCAAATTCAAATTTAATTGCAAATATTCATGATTTTTTACTTAACTTAGGTGGATGCAAGAAGAGTTTAAGAAGAGAACAACTGACCAGGGGAAGGTTACTAAGCTTATGGAGATAACATTTGAAGAGAGACGGAAGGATGTGAAAAATAAGATGGTCATCCTCCACATGAAGGAAAAGTACCCATTCCTGTTCACTTTAACTGAGGTATGAAGAATATCTAACTCCAAATGACATAATTCTTTCTAGCTGACCAAGGTGTACTTTTAGAAGTGTAATTAGGAAGAGTAAATCATATAATTTGAAAGTTCGCCCTTTTAGTGGGGCTGCAGTGGCATTTGAGGTCACCTGTTGAAGGTCACTAGTTTGAAAAGTGAGCCTGTGTATTACATAACTATTTCGCTTCCCGTAGTAAAGGAAAAGCGCATGAATAATTTGCTCGTTAAGGTGGGGTTCCCTCTGAATCTACCTCATTGGCCTCTTAATTGTCTCAGGCAGTAATAATCCAAATGGTAGTAGTATTATAAGGGCACATGTTAGTTAATTCAGAGTACTCATGTATTGCAATTAGCTATTCAAAGTTTAGTTCTTTAGTATTGCACAGGCAGAAACAACTGATCAGATTAGTTATTAGTTGTTTTTTTATTCAATTAAATTTGTGGGTAACATGCTTAAAATTTTATTGACATTTACTGTTTTCAGATTCATAATGAATTTACAAGAATAACAGGGATTGCAGCAATTGAGGCTATCTCAAGCAACATCAAGTCATTCCGAGATGGAATTCCCAACCTTCCAGTGAAAAACCACGATGATTCTGACTTCAAGAAGATAGCAATTAACAAAGCAGACACTTCTGTATCAGTGGAAAAGGCTGAAGGTAGTTATATGCATACGCTAACTCTGCAGTTCTTCTGGGATTGGGGATGATTCCCATTTCAATCATGTACAGTAGCAATGATAGGTCAATGGAACAACCTCTTAGTTTTAAATGAGGAGAGCCCACAAATTTCTGTATTTATGATTATATTTGTGTTTGTTTGTTTGTCTGTTTATGCAGGAGCGGATCCATAAGTGGTATTCATTCTGTGTGCAGTGTCTTGTTGTGTCCTGCAGATGAATATGTGCCCTGTTGGTTTTGACTCAGATGTTAAGTGTTTCATAAAGTGGATGTTTTTATTTAATTGTCAATATCCTCACAGTGTCTGGAATAAGTTCCAAGGAGCGTGACTGAAAATAAAAGCATCAGTGTCTTTAAATTTCTTTGGTTTAATCACCGGCTGACTTCTAACTACATAATAAATATGTTAGTCAGTTTGTGCCTTCCTTTTCATCTTTGATTGTATAAACAGCATTGACTATGGTGCTACTGTCCCACCTTCTGAAGGACAGTTCTGGTTGCCAAAAAATATTGGATGCTATTCTTTGTGTGTTGCACACTTTAAGTAGTGGTTCCACTTAATCTTCAAAATGTACCAGATTTTAATAGAAGCATACTTCTCTGTTGGACCATACAGTTTGAGACTTGGCTATAATTATCCACAACTATATATACAGTAGGTTATCTTGCTGCATTTATCTCTGCGTTTTGCCTTCACTTGTTCACACTGAGTATGCAATGACTAACTTTAACCCACTTCTACATTTTACCAATATAAATGAAAACCATGGCTGCATTATACCTAATACCACCCATATTTAAACAGAAGCCATCCTTGATAATGGGGACAGATGAAGACCACATGGTAAGATAAATGTTAAATATTCAATGATTTTGTACTTCCAAAATGTGGTCTAACTGCCAGCTGTTCATCTTTGTAGTTCACATAGACACAACTAAATGTTGCGGGTTCCCTGTTGTTTGAACCTTCTTTTTTGCAAAACCTTTCATTTTTGTTTAAGTTTAAGCAATTCAGTCTTGAATTGTCGAAATCCTAATGTATTCCAATCTGGACCAGCTAGGTGATATTTGTCTCATAAAATTTGCCTAGCACTTTTTACCAAAACAGTTGTCATTATGAGTGACACCTTAAATAATATGTGTAGCTTAAAGAAACTTTCATGATGACAGTATGGATTTGCCAGAATTGTAAAATGACCTCAGGCATGACAACCATTAGGCTCACAGCTCTATGCGTAAAGACTGTGTGGTATGTGTCCTTATGTCTACAGTGTAGTTTACCATACATTGTTCACACAAAGGCCCTCATACAAGGAAAAATATGTCAGGTGGTTGCAGACTAATTGGTACAAAGAGGTAATTTTACAACCGTGGCAGGCTGATTATGTTATCCCAAGAAACTATTTAAGTGATACCTTGGCATTTGGGGCCTGTACAACAGATCTTTAAGATGCTTGTCCTTTGTTCTCGTTTTACCCTACATAAAAGTCATCGATCTTTAAAGGGACACTGTTTAAGAAAGTAGCACTTGGAGTGTTTGTGCAATTGCCCAGTTAACCATTTTTTCCTGTATACATGTATACTCACTTGCAGTTGCTATATTTTATAAGCATTTGCACCGAATGTTGTGAAATTCATGAAAGATGTTTGTTTGCACAACATATATAAACAGGTACTCTGCAGCATAAAATATATACTCATTAACTGTTCATGAGATAACCATGAAGTGGTGGCTGCAAATCTTTCAGATGATTTTAGTTTCATTTCTCTTTACTTTTCACTTTTAGGGAAACCTGTCACCATATATGCTTATGAGTGCAGCTGTGTTTCAGGCAGATGGAAGCTTCATTATAAACTGCAAAAGAGAGACAGTTGTGACCGCGAGCACTTTTCTGGAAGGACTTACAACTCTCTTTGAAGTATACTGGGTATTTGGTATGGAATATCCCAAACAGACAAAGGACACATTTAACTTTATCGAGTGCTGCCTCCTTAAAATGAGGAACATTAAGCCAACTCGTTGTGTTTCATCTCTCATAACCAAGCTAGCAACTGCATGAAAAGTCAGCTATTGTGGAGAGCCATAGTTTTTATTCATTCTTAATTTCGGTCAGTATTGTTATTTGTTTTCCATTCATTCTTCTTCTTTTTTTTGTTCCGTTGAAAAAAAAGTTGTTAAACTTTTGTTTTAATTTCCATCCATCTCCTGTATAGTAGTGTTGTAATTATGGGCTTGAAAAAGCTTTTCATATTTTAACCTTTTATTGACCTTTAAACAGGCGATGTGTTCAGAATTCTGGACTAAGTACCACCACCTGGTCCTGTTGACCATTGGTGATATGTAGCCTGCAATCACATCATTACATTATCATCAAGATGACATCAGAGTGGTGAGCTGTGGATATTCCCCAAGGGATATTCTCAGGTACTATGTGTCTATCCTTGCAAGGTTCTTACATACTGTAAGCTGTTTGTACATATTTTTAAATTTTACAATTTCAGTCATTTAAACAAGAGAGTAAAATACATTTCCAGTTAGAAATGTACAAAGAGACAAGTATGAGTATTGCTTTCCACAATCAGGCTTCAATAAATGACCTAACCACCTGGGAATGTTGACCTGTTATATTTTCACTTCTAGAATGCTGGAGTGAATGCACAAAAAAATATGTTAATCTTTTAAAGTACAGTAAATGATTTTTCATATCACACTTTCATAACAATACTCAAAAGGAAGCATGTGATGTAAACTTGTGTTGTTCTTTAATATGTTGTATCTCCCATATCTCTGGTGGTCATTTTGTTCTAGTAATCTGAAACATGCAATTCTTGCTACAGTATGCCATTGCCGGCCCCTTGTATAACGTATCATATATTTCCTTTATTCCCTTTCATTTATGAACACAGTGTTTGTTGAACAACTGGTTCTTGTCACAAAGTATATTGTGTTGGTTATCATTGATTTGATTAACAGCTTTTCATTGTAGATTACTTTCATTCTTCTTGTACTTGTTCTCCTTGTTCGAAGCCAAAAATATACTCAGTTAAACAGATTAAATCACACATATCTTTTCTCTTCATTTGGGTGTTGTTACTCCTCTTTAGAATTCATTTTTGCAAACTTATGATTAAAAAAAACAAAAATGTGTAAATTTTGGGACAAATGCGTAACCGAAAGACGTGAGTAAGTGTACTCAAATGTATTAAATATACTCACCATATTTGAGTAATAAAACGCATATTTCATGAGAAAAATTACCAAGTAAATGCATAAAATATAGGACAGAGTTTATTTAGCGCAAATGAGTTTTTTAACCCAGAACAAGTTAAGAGTGTATCGTTCTGTGTATCTGTTCAAGTTTTGACTGAAGAATCTTCAAGTCTTTAGTGACTTTCATTTCATCTAATTATTTAATCGCCTCTACTCCGAAATGGACTTTCCTTTTTCCATACCATATCTGATTTCCATCAAGTGAATTGAAGTGGATCCCGTCATAACAAGTACAACTTTCCTTGGATGAACCTGTAATCATTTAATAGTTCCGCGCCGCGCCTTTTGATGAAGCACTCGTTATCTCGAATCATCGCAAAGGCCCAGCTCTACTACACCATTAAGTTCATCGACTTCAGACCCAGTCTTAATAGATAAGTTATTTCTTTCTATCTGGCGCCTTAAGTTAACTGTACTCTTTGTTTTTCACTTATTTGTACTATTCACCTTTATCATCCATATTATTTGTAGAATATATAAACATATTATTAAAAATGTATACATTAATAACATGTATACGCACAGCCAATACAAAGTCCTAACAATTTGTATTACACAACGCTGTGTTTTGCAGTAAGTTAATAAGTTGATTGTTGACAAGGCTAGAGCATTTCCAATCGCGAATTTGGTATCAATGAAAAGAACATAATCTAATCTAGCCAATTGTACCAAAATGTGCATTTTTTTCATGTATCGAAGTCAAGTTCACGGCACTTTTGGGAGCCATGAAAAAAGGTGCCATTGGAGATTTATCTGAAACTACGACAAAAATATAACTTTTTACTGTTTTATTACGACAAATAAATGTTGTGAGATTTAACTTACCGCATCATTGTGGCTTGCGACGCCTTCTTTAGCATTATTCAAACATTTACACAGGAGGGGTAGGTCGCAAGCCGTTTCGCGAAATTCATACGACTGACCAAATTTTGGGGGCTGGGCTAACGAAATCCTGCTCTCTGAGCTCATTCGCTCGCCCGATGGGGACTGACTGTATGGCGGGCAATCAGTCTCAGTTCATAGGGAATCGACATATACCGATTTAAATCGACATATATATACCAATTCACTTCGACTTATACCATTTTCTAGCAGCTTAAATTGGCTTCTACCGATTTAAATTGACATATCATCGATTTAAACTGGTTGATATAGATTTAAATGACTTATGCCAGTTTAATAAGACATATCATCGATATAAATCGGCATATACCAATTTAAATTGATGATATGTAAAATAAATCGATATATGTCAATTCAAATCGACATCTACCAGTTAAAGTCGATGATATGTCGAATTAAATCGGTATATGTGTTGGATTACAATAGCGTAACTCCCAACCTTGATGGACATTTGATTCTCAAGTTATTGCAAAAATACTGGTTTTTGACCACTAATTGACCTTTGTTGACCTTGGATCACATGACTGTTATGTTTGGAAACGATCCCTTACCCCATT
>JAAAKB020206926.1:0-20209 GCA_010014835.2 Apostichopus leukothele | reverse complement strand
TGGATGGGAAATTATTTCCGATCCTAGGAACCAAAAGTGGACGAAATTCGGTGGAAAAAATCCGCTCGAAAATTTACGATGTAGACGCTTTGGTTGGTAGAATGAGAAGGAAGGTTGGTGACCCGTGAAGCCGGGTCACAGAGGGTGCACAGTGTTAAAAGGTTACCAGGACATTCTAGGCGCGGTAGAATGAGTGTGCTAAGGTTGTGGGGAGACAGGTAAGCGAGGAACGAAGTAAATTTGAACATTACGGACAAAACATGTTCTTTGTCACATTTGTTACCTTTTATAAGTAGTAATTAAAATAAGAAGTGCTCAAATACGGCTTTTCCTCACTTTTCCAGACTAAACGTCATAATTCAAGGGATTTTCAAGAATTAGATAAGTCTTTCATGAATACTACATACCTGCAATCAGTACTAGAAGCATAAGACACAAAGCACAACTTATTTGATTTGCTATCACCTCACCATGAACTGTTCATTAGTTTTCTGTTTTTACTACACCCATGACCAGACACATCACATCATATTACAACAGCAGCAATGTTTAGGAAATATGCTTGGATATGAATGAGGAGGGATTTTCAGCATTTCTTACAGATTAAAGACCCAAAAGTGGTGAAACCAGATGAGAGAACCAATTATGACTTCTTCACAGGAAAATAAAAAGCTGATAGACCAAATCTTACTGCTTAGCATCAAAACATAAAAATGTCTATCATACCAATTCATACCAAAAATACCAAATGAAAAAAAACTCAAAGTGGGAAGTGCAAGGATACAATGGGTTTTTTTCAAGTAGGGTTAGGGTACACCTACCTTACTGGACCATGTTACCCTTTTTATTGGCTGAGAGGCAAAAGCAGATGATAACAAACAGGCGTTAGATGATAAAGAAGTGACCACATAGGTCAGGTTGGTTATGTGCCACAAGATTGACAATGGTTAGTATATGGTTGTAGCCATTTTTATAGCAGAATTTATAATAAGTGCATTAACTCACAAACTGTAAAAATATATCAGACAAACCCATACACACCGAAAGTTACTTGTTAAGTGGTTGCATTTGGCCTTCTTTGATTTATCAATCGATGGATATGTCACAAAAGTATCGCTAGCTTTGTTGATGTAAATGACCTAGATGGGTATTTACCAATCACAGCTGGCCACCAAACTTAAAGACATCTCTTATAGTTCATAAATTGTAACTTTTGGTTTTAGCTGAAGTGATTAAAAGAACAGAAACTGTCCTGACAGAAGACAAGAAATGCAGGGTTTTACACATTAACTTCCCTCAACCAAGAATATATTTTGGCAAAATACTTGTAAAACTACTAAATTTATGTAATTTTACTAAAAACTTGTATTTT
This sequence comes from Apostichopus leukothele, assembly GCA_010014835.2. NCBI lineage: Eukaryota > Metazoa > Echinodermata > Holothuroidea > Aspidochirotida > Stichopodidae > Apostichopus > Apostichopus leukothele. The sequence goes on along the minus strand of JAAAKB020206926.1, from coordinate 18,837 downwards.
AGCAGAAATACATTGAAGCCACACAGGGTATCCACTCCTGTGAAATATAAGAATGAATTGCACAGATGTTACAATCGGTTTTACATATTTTTCCATTGAAAATATATTAAAAAACCAGGCCATTATTGTAATTAACTTGACATTATTCAAAGAGAAATTTTAATGATGCAAATTAGATGCAAATGGATTGAAGAAATGTAAACAAATAAAACAGGCAGTAATAGTAGGTTAGTCTTTTGGATAAAGTTTGTTGAAAAAGTAGGAATAAGAACTCACACCGAAACTGAGCAAATTTATGACAAAATTAAGAAAGTTGGAATAACTTTGACCCTCTTTACGGTCCAATTAATGAAAAGATGAGACTGATGAAGGAAGACAACCATGTTAAAATCAGAGAGACCTTACAGGCTTTGATGAGATATGAATAGTTAGTCACAAGAAGAGAAAGGTATGTATGAAGATTATGCAATCATTTCAAGTCCAGCAAATATTAATCACTGCATAGAAATGAAAGATCTAAAATGATATCAATGATAGATATATAGTGCATCAAACTAAGATTGCTGCTTTGTCGTTGATAGCAAACCAATAGGACACAACGAGGCAGGAATTTGAAAGACTACCACAAACATTAATTACTTGCAATCAGAAAGACTGAAGTTCATCACTTTTTAGATTGAAATATTTTATTGCATTTCTGGAGCATGGAAGAGAGAAAGCTATCAATGATGACAAAGAAACAATGATGGTTCTGATGAAAGGCACCAGGTATACAACATAGCACCACACCTTGTCTCTATTGATAGATGAAGAAGAACCCGCAACCCTTTTACCAGCCACCTCTGGACTAAGACTCCCTAAGAGAAAGACGGAAATGTGAAAGAAGAAATCAATACAACACAAATGAATGTGTTTGAAATATACACACTGCAGTTGCTATAGCGCACCAGAATTATAACATGAAGAATATTCAAAGAATATACAAAATATTTTATGTTAAAATGCTTAAACAAAACTTTTCTATACCTCACTCATGAATTCTTCATGAATTCTTATTGTAAATGTTCTGCTTACAGCTGCTCTCAACATACCTTTCCTTAAGTAGTCTACTTATCAGCTACTTTCTTTTTCCAATTGGTTTACTTACATCAACTTCTGATAAAGCTTTTTTCAAATATAGAGAAAAGAATGAAGAATGAATACATTACCATTTTTAATCCAGTCAAATAGCAGCTATGGTTTTGATACAAAGAAACAACCTAACAAGGATAACACTCATTCATTCATAACCATCATTCCTTCCCTGGGGACCTCATCCAGACCCCCCCTCCACCTCATCCTGACTCTCACCTCCCCCCTCTCCATCCCACCACCCCAACGCTGACCATGAACATCATATCACCCACTCTGGTTTATTTCCTAGAACAGCAACATTTTCATCTGGCAATCTAATCCACTTTCAAAACTAGATGGAGTAATAAGATATGAGGTATTATTCCCCAATCTTGCCTACCATAATCACATCCTTCTTATGCAATCCCCTGACTTGGTTTATAATTTAAACTCATCCAAACAAGTTGAGTACACTCTGCACAATATTTTATCTCTGCATATAACTAGCAGAGTTGTTGAAGCTGACATCCAAACATACCTCTCTGGGAACCTTTGCTGGTGGTATCTTTGGGTGGGTTCCCTAGCCGAAGAGCACATTCCTGGGCCTTGATCAATTCCTGCCTCGATTCCTGAACACCAAATAGTGATAATAATTATTAGAATAGCTCAAACTTGACCCTTCAATTCAAAGAGACCACAAAACACTGTCAATGGAACACCACCTCTCAAATACCTAGACAATAAACTAGTAACATCACACATTACATTTGTTTTAATAAAACCACTAGCCAATCTGCAGTACTCTATGGTTGCATTTAACATTCTAGTCTCATAAAACTTATTACCTCTGCGCTAATAAACCTTGATATTTTCAATTGGACTTGTCCTGGTTTTAGATTGCCAAAAAGACTCTGGGCATCCTTAGTTTCAACATTGCACAGGCTCTGCCCATTAAGCTCCAACACCTGGGCACCCACACTGTAAATAAAATGGAAAAAAATAATTAATATGTGACAGGAATATAAATTATAAGATAAACAAACAGCTTATAGTGGGACACTGGAATTCCAAGAACCTTACCAGCAACAAGAGAATTACCAAATCAATTGTTTTATTAGCTTCAATCTTCATTAAATATCAATATTACATTGGGATGTGACTTTGCACTATTCCAACAAAAACCATTGTTCAGCTGTAAATTACTGCATATGTGTCACTCTAATTATTACGGTAACAAACACTTGACTTCACCTTCTTAAAATTTGAGTTGCAAAAATTAATTTACTGTTTAGTTTGCCAATATCAAAATTATGAAGTTTATGCCTAATTTGATCCTAATGTTATTTTGTGAATCAAAGCAACAGACACTGTCTTTAGGTACCTTATCTTTTGCTAAATTGTTGAAAATGGTAACACAAGAAAACCAATGCAAAACCCACATTAATAATTGCATAAATTCCTAAATGATGATGTAAAACACAGACATTACCCCGAAATAATAATTAAAAAACTTAAAATACAATAAGAGTATTACAGCCAGGTAATGACTGACAGTGTCCTCTTTTAACCCATGATTGAAATATTCTTTCTCAAGTCTCATACAGATTTTTGTTATTATAACTCGTTAAAATTAACTTATAACTTATTATAACTTTTGTAATTATAACCTCAGGCATGCAGGGTTAAATGAGATCTACTACAGAATACCTCCATGAGTTACAATCAGCCATCAATGACTATGAGTGAACCACATATCATCATTCTTCAGTAGACCTACAACATTAACCTCTCCATCTATGCAACTCATGATCGGTAAGAAAAAAGAAGAAAATTGCAGACATTTCTTCAAAATCTATCGCTACTTACCATAATTTGGTAGCCCTCCTGGCTGGAGAAGAAGTAGCTGTTGCTAGTTGATGGATGTAAACTCCGCTCTCATGAGCCTTCCCTGGGATTGGTAAACAAATCACAGCAATGCCCAGGCTCTTTTCATGATCTGAGCAAGAAAAGCAAACAAATCAATTAAATAATCCTGAGATGAGTTTCTGATACTTCTCCTACTCTCTGTATTGGTCTAGCATTTCTGACATTAACATGGGTGTGATTGCTGGTCAAACGGTATGCAAGGTACTAGAACTTCTGACTGACATCAACCAGCAAGAAAATGGTTACATAGATGTCACTGGCACCAACAGCTACTGTAGGATATGGTTAAATAGGTGTCGCTGGCACCAACAGCAAGGAAATGGTTATATACAGTAAGTGTCTCTGGCACCAACAGCAAGGAAATGGTTATATAGGTGTCACAGTCAAGTATGGACTGGATAGCTCCAGTAGTAGAACCTTACACACCTGAGGTAACTGGTATGAAGCCTTTTCTAAAACATAAACATCCACAGAGACAGGAATTTACTTTGATGATGACAAATGGTACAAAGACATATTTATTTATATATTTATGTATGAGAGGTTAATATCATTTCCGAAGGCATGCTGAACTAGTCCTACAGTACTTAAACTAGTGTTATTACCTTTATTAAGGATGACTTCAATTATAATCCTTCTGTGTACAGCAGGAGAAATAAATTCGTCATCACTGTTCTGCGACTTCATTCTTTTCCTTTTAAGATACAAAATTTAGAAGACATATTGAAGACGACTTGCATGGAGCCACACAACTCTGATTTCAAATATCTACCACGAAACAGCAGATGGCAAAACTTTTTAGGGAGTACTCAGATAGGAGACGGATGATGAACAACATGACCGACGAAGTTTTAATGAGGATCAGGGGAGATTAATTACTCTCAGAGACATAAAACATTATGACGATGTGGAATAGCCTATAATTTTCAGATGGTGAATTAATCATAGAATGAACATAAACCAATGTTGCATAGAATTAATTGTACCCTTTCGTACAACTAGCCATTAAACTTGCAAGGTAATCATGACAAATATTATGTTATCAAGAATTTGCTACATTAAAGCGGATGATCAGAATGGAAGCAAACATGTCCTTAGGACTCATGTAGTTTAAACAAATCTCTAACACTTTGTAGTTTGTTATGATATTAAATTCTGATATTCTGTCCGTAGCATTTAGAATGATCTCAATTACGTGGACAAGCAATCTGAGGACTTTTTTTTTTAATCAATAAAGACCAAAATCAGTTCAGAACATCAATCCTTTTTCGTTCATTACTTGACATTCGTTCATGACATCAAAGCACCTGGTTATACCTGGTTATAAGTACAATGAATGTAACTGAATAAACGTTTATGACTTGTCAACTGAGAAACACCAAGGTTATTTAGAATATAATGTTCACTTTGTTCTCTAAACACACTCCAGCCCAGCACTGCTTTGATTACTTCTAATACCCTGGTTTCCAAACTGTTACAACACCTTTTGTGTTGCCAAAATTTCTGAAGACAAACTATGCCACTATTTGTGCAAAAAAGTGGAGAATCTTAAACATATAAATTACTAAAAAAGTTGCAAAATAAAACATCACTTTGCAAACTAAGCATCCTCAATCATTATAATCAGGGGAGGTGGATATATATATAAAACTTCTTCCTGAATACCAATTCCCTAGGCCAACAAATACACCACTGGAGAGTTGCGTTGGTGATTGTGGTGATAGTTTGGGATCACTGAGCACAACAGTTTGAACACCAGAGGTTTACTACGCTCAGTTTTTCAACACACTACAACAAAACACAAGTTGACAGTTAGATGAAAGATGATGTTTCAACGAAACTGCAGACACCTTAAATTACTAAACAAAACAAGGAGTAATTACCTTCTGGGAGGAGGTAAAATGATGCTGTTGGAGGAGGGTGTCTCCATCTTACTCACGACAGTCAAGGTAACTAAACCCTTCTTTACTTGCTGTGACAAAGAATGAAAACAAAGAAGCTATGATAGAAAACTTAAGAAAAACCCTGGAAATATTATGCAATAGTAATAGCCATTATTAGATCATCAGTAATGAACTGTATGTATGCATGTATCATATACTTTACAAACATAAACACAAGGAAATATGTGATATACATTTATCTATCTATAGAACACAATGCTTTACATATATATCATACAATACAAAACACACTGTATCAATACATGTATACTATACTGTACAAACATAATAACATGGAAGTATGTTATATACGTATATCTATCTATAGAACACACTGTTATACATATATCATACAGTACAGAACACACTGTATCAATACAGCTATACTATACTGTACAAACATAATAACATGGAAGTATGTTATATATCTCTCTATAGAACACACTGTTTTACATATATCATACAGTACAAAACACACTGTATCAATACAGCTATACTATACTGTACAACATAAAATCCTGGAAGTATGTTTTATATGTATATCTATCTATAGAATACACTGTTATACATATATCATACAGTACAAAACACACTGTATCAATACATGTATACTATACTGAACAAGCATAATAACATGGAAGTATGATATATACATACATCTATAGAACACACCGGTATACATATATCATACAGTACAAAACACACTGTATCAATACAGGTATACTATACTGTACAAACATAAGTACATGGAAGTATGTTATCTATAGAACACACTGTTATACATATATCATACATAATACACTGTATCAATACATGTATGCCATACTGCATATATATATATAAATTATATATATTCGTATTAAGTCTCACATCACCAGCCTCAACAGACTTGGGGCCCCTAAACTACCAGTTCTACAAATATATGTAATCCGTTCTTCCTATTCTTTGCTCCTTAATCCGCTTCCTGTATAGTCATGGTTTATTAGTTACTATTTTCATCAGTGCCACTCACACTTATATTGCGCCATACTTTCATCGAGTTACATTTTGTACCTTTTCATTCCACTGCCAAGTATTACTGAGGTAGGTGCCAGGGGGACCCAAAATTCCAATGTGTTTTCTAGAACAGTACTTCTTATTTGTCAATTATGAGTCACATATATATATATATTCATATATACATTTTATGATAGTAAATTACCGTATAGGTATACTATATTATATTACTTGCTCTACATCTACTTGCTCTGAATCTAGTATTGAGCACTCTTGCAGCAGGAAGTGAACAATTTAATCTTTGTCATATATACATTATATATACATATATATATTACCCATGCAGACAACCACTTTGACTTTTAAAATGAATTACTGTGCGATAATGTAAAGAGACAGAATTTACAGGACGTCTCTCTGAACTCTCTAAGGGATTACCCAGACACCTACAACCTTCCTTAGCAGGGTTCAATTATACCACAATGTCACTTACTTTGAACTTTGCTGTTGCATGTTGCTGAGTTAACCCTGACAAGGTATCACCATTCACCTTTAGAATTTCATCACCTGAAGTTGAAAGGATATATATATATGAAATAAAACACATTCTATGGATAAACACATACAATAAACTCATTCAAACATTGAACACAGTCAAAAAACACAAACGGATCCCATCAATGAATAAAATCGATCAACTCATTCAGACAATAAACACAATCACTATACTTATTCAAACAATTTACACTATCAATAAATCAAATAAATCCATCCAAGCGATAAATCTGATAAAACTTATTCTAGCGTTGAAAACAATAGAAACAATTGTTACCTTCTTGCAAACGACCATCTGTGGCTGCTGGTCCTCCAGGAAACAATGACCTCACAAATATGCCTTTCCTGCCAAGGTTTAACTCTTCTCCATCAACAATATTAAAGCCTAAACCTTGTCCAAATCCACCCTTCACAAGAGCAATCTCGACAGGGCCTTTAACAGCTGGTTCATCATCTGAGTCAACACTCCTTTTTTCCTGAAGAATAATTATACATGATTATTATTATCATTTAGTATTTAAAACAACTTGTAGATATCAATTACACATCATATGTAAGAATGCCTGAAGAATATCAAAGAAGTTGAATATTTCAATCTATTATTCAATACAGGGAAAGAGCCACAGAGAATAGCTTAGGTGTAAATTCTCATCTTTGATGAAGACATGATGTATGATTCATTCATATGAATACAACTGAAGGATCTATAGATTAACATTGCATACTCAAATCCTATTATAATACAGAACTTCATTGGCTTTTAGTAAAGTTAAGTCTTTATTTTAAGTTATGAAGAAAAATGAAAAAAAAAAAATGTTGAATAAATATTTGCAGCCTGTGATCATTTTTTTCAGATTTGAAAATTGTATGGATGACAACAATTTTATAATTAAATAGTTTAATTACTTGTTAATAAACAATCATGTGGTGAAAAGAGCTTGTTTCTGTTTTCAGTCTTGTTTGGAGTTAAAGAAGGTACGGTTGCTCAAACTGACAAAAATGTTGACGAAACACCCCAAATCTGCATTGAAACCATACAGCCACCTAGCAACCACACAAATAAGCTGATTCACCGAAGAAATAAGACTACGAACTGAAAGCTAGCAGGTTTACTCGTGGTAAGTGATATCAAATCTTTAGTATGTATATCAGAATCTAATTCCCACAGCAAAAGACAACAAGAGTCAGGAAATCTGAAGGGCGATCATTTCCTGCTATGGTCACGGAAAAGCAACACAGATAACATAGCATTTCTATACAAGAGATTATTCATTTAATGTCTCACAAATTCATTAACACCAATTAAAGCAAGTGGAAGGGATGACTATTTATTTAGTAGCTGAATATTGTTCTTATAGCAGCAGGGCTCTCTACCCCTCCCCCTACCCACCCCCCCCCCACCCCCACCAGAATTCTCTGTATCGTCCCTTCTGTTCACATCTTCGTCTGTGCTGATGATTGGAGATATTTTTCTCTGACTTTTCAACTTGTCATAAATAAGTTTTGCAGTCAGAATGTCTCATCATGCTTTATGTCTTTTTGTCGCCCATCAACTAAAGATCAAATAAATTACTTTAACCCCAAAATTGTGAGTAGAGAGAAGAATATACAAGATTTTCTTTGATATCAAGAAGACTCACTAGAAATTAATGTCTTTACGAGGTGTATGTATAGTTCTCACAATTTTGAGTGTGAAATGAATGCTAATGAGACACAAATATCTTACAAAGATTTACAAAGATTCTTACAAAGATTTAAGATACGATCACTGACTGGAACTTACTTTGTATAGAAATGGAGAGGAATATGCACCAATCAGACATCATTCCAACCTAACAGAATGATACCAACCTGAAGTACCAGACCACATTCCAAATTTACAGAATGGGTACCAACCTGAAGTACCAGACAACATTCCAACCTTACAGAATGGGTACAAACCTGAGGTACTAGACCACATTCCAACCTTACACAATAGGTACCAACCTGAGGTACCATATCTCTTTCCAACCTTGCAGAATGGGTACCAACATGAAGTACCAGACCTCATTCCAACCTTACAGAATGGGTACCAACTTAAGGTACTAGACCACATTCCATCCTTACAGAATGGGTACCATCCTGAGGTACCATATCTCTTTCCAACCTTACAGAATGGGTACCAGCCTGAGGTACTAGAACTCATGCCAACCTTGAAGAATGGGTACCAACCTGAGGTACCAGACCTCATGCCAACCTTCCTTCTTAATGGAAACTAACCTGAGGTGATTTCCCTGGGGACAGAGGAGAAGTGGATACAGATCGCCAGCCTGAATCAGGGACAGCTAGTCCTTCCCTGAGAGAACAAGAAAAGGCATATATTTAAGTAACATGTATGACTCATTTCACCTTATTACCATCAAGTCCTCTTCAGACATACCTGGTAATAGTAAACATTATTTCCTGCTACAGACCACAACTAGTTTGCAAACATTGTAAAGAAACCTCAATGCTTATACCAGGGAAACTTTACTCTTAAATAACATCAAATTGAAAGGCAATCTTCGTTTCTGACACTTCAATGTGTTGACTTATTGTATATCAATTAGTAGAATGCATTTGATTGAAGACAATGTACTTTATTAAAGATAATAAAGCACTCTTCAAGCAATAATCCACACGTAAAAGACTCAACCCATGTAACGCAACAGTGATACCACTATGCCCTTTATGAAAGTGTTCTTTAACCAATCATCCACATTTATGATAACACAAACTCAACTTTTGTAACACAACAGTGATACTACTATGTACTTCTAATCTATATAATAAATGCACCCTTCAAGCAACAATCCACACGTATGATGACATAAGACTCAACCCTTGTAACATAACAGTGATACCACAAATGCACTTTATGAAAGTGTTCTTTAACCAATAATCCAAATTTATGATAACACAAACTCAGCTCTTGTAACACAACAGTGATACCACTACATATGTTCTTTAATATCTAATAAAAGCACTCTTCAAGCAATAATCCACATTTATGATAACACTAGGCTAAACCCTGATAACACAACATTGATACCACTATGTACTTTATGAAAGTGTTCTTTAAGCAATAATCCATATTTATGATAACACAACTCAACTCTTGTAACACAACAGTGATACTACTATGTACTTAAATATAGATAAAAATGCACATAATAAAATAATCCACACGTATGATGACACAAGACTCAACCCTTTTCACACAACAGTGATACCACTATGCACTTTATGAAAGTGTTCTGTAACCAATAATTCACAAGTATGAAGACACTAGGCTAAACCCTTGTAACACAAAATTGATACCACTATGTACTTTAATCTAATAAATGCACTCTTCAAGCAATAATCCACATTTATGATAAAACTAGAGGCTTAACCCTTGTAACACAACAGTGATACCACTATGTACTTTAATATCTATAAAAGCAATCTTCAAGCAATAATCCACATTTATGATAACACTAGGCTAAACCCTTGTGACACAACATTGATACCACTATGTACTTATGAAAGGGTTCTTTAAACAATACTCCACTGTATGTATGATAACACAAGGCTGGATCCTTACAACAAAACAAAGTTTTGAAAAGGCTCTCACAGTTTAGCAACATACTCTTTAAGCAACAAAAATCCACAATATAACACAAAAAGTTGGAGATTGTTCCGAGCAACAGTATCACTATGCAGTCATGATTGAAACAATGTATATTTAAACTAGAAAATAAAACAGGAACCAAAATACCAAAATGCTGTTGTAAAATGACAAGAGTATTTCCTACACAACATGGATAGTAACAACCAGGTTGCAATCACTCAGATTAATCAAGCTATTTGTACATGTATATGTATGTACACAATGGATATTTGACTTTTATCAGGTCAATAAATTAGGTTAGCAACGGACGGTGCCGTTGTGGCAGAGCTATCTTACAGAATGTACTGTTTTACCGCAAACTATCACTTTCACCGATCGAGATAATAAGTCCTTCCTCACTTGAAAGTACTACATATAGTGAAGAATATCAAAAAGGTTACACTTTCACAGTAAATGGAGATCTGTTGACATATATCCCTTTGCAGGTGCCACTCTGACGATTACCTCTCCATGATATTAACAGTACATATAGTCAAGGGAGCTGTTTTGTGTGTGGAAGTCAAGGAAATGTGTACTGATTGCTCAGAGTAGCCAATAGGAAGAGATTATTTATGGCAGAGATCGGTGTGAATACACTCCAGGCCATCGTCCCAGCAGATACAGTACTAGTAGTCAACAATGTAACGTGCATCTCTTACTAACTACAACTAAACATTGGATATCACTTTACCAGTCCTTCATGTATTTGTTTACATTTGCAGCTAATCATGTTCTCTGCCATATTGGCTAAAAAATAGTTTAAAAGAAAGATTCATAATCAAGGGTGACATTCATAAAACTCTCTATAAATGAAATCAGTCTAAAGGAGAAGCAGACCCAACCATTAACCTGACCTTATATCAGAGAGATGACATCTCCCCCACACCCCACCCTCCCCCCTACTAGCAAAGCTAAAAAAAATATTAAAAAATCCCATTTTGGGAGACTTCCTGGTGTAAGCTTGACGTACAGTATGGGAGCTTGATCTGTCATTGTGTTGTATCATAGCGTCATTAGAAGGTGAGATGTCCAGTAGGTAAATGTTAGTATTAACCTTATATCTTTTGCAATAGCCACTTCTACCAAAGAAACTAAACTAATGACTAAAGGAAACACATGGATCGTTAGTGACTGTTTTATGTCATGACTTGACCAACTCTTCCATGTGCTAGTTTCATGATGTACAGTATGATACAAAGAAACCCTTTCCTTAAGATCCTCCTTATCAATGCAATGACAAAGCAAAAATTAGTGGGAAAAATGATTGCTTAAGTACTAGCGGAATTAGGGCAGTGAGCACTACTATCAACCAACTAGGCTATCAACATCTGTCAAAAGTTTGTGATTTAATAAACCATACTTTCCTGAAACTTGTATTATTTGCATCATAAATCTTCTGAAAGGATTTTTTTTGACATATATGTATGTTCATAACAATCACTCACTTGAAATTTTAAATAAAACAGTACAGACACCTGGTCCTCATGGCCGTACCCTAAGAATTAACCTGCGTTGTTGCAAAAATGTTCTGCTGCAGTGGGGCATAGGACATACATCCCTTATGTGTGTTCCAGTTCTAATAGAAAGCCTGATTTTTATGAGTATTTGGAAACCCATTGCTGTATCTATGGACATAGTAGTACAAAACCACAATAAATCAAGTAACATTTTAACAAAGTCAAGTATCTGCTACTTGAAAGCGGTGAATTATTGCCATGTCAGCCTTTCAGCTAAGCTGATATTATGAAGAATGAAATCCAGCGTTTGACAATTATTTGATACGTCGGTACCACTAAAACATGACTTAAATGCACACAGTTATTCTTGATATATATGTTATAGACTATTAACAGACAGTGCTACCAGTACAGGTTGTATTTATATGTTACTTTAGAAGTGTCCCTTCAAACATCTGTGGATTTCTTTTCCCTAATATGGAGAGTCATTAAAGTAAACTACAAAGAGAAATGTATTGCCACTGTTTACCTATGCTACTTGTCCCATGGATATAAATCTATAGACTTTAAGAAAACAACAATCAATAAATCTCATCACTGTGTTTACACACATGGCCCATATGTACAGTAATCTGTTATATAGCTAGTCACATGTACCTGTGACTTTCATAGCCAATCTAATTTGCATACATCAAAGATTCACTTGACCTTATTACTCAATACCAAGTATAGATTCTCTCCTGCTACCACCTAAAAGTGAGTAACATGTGAGTAACATATAGTTACTCACATGTACCTAGGTGTCTTTCCTAGCCAATCTTATTTGCATACATCAAAGATTAACTTGACCTTTTGACCTTATTACTCAATACCAAGTATAGATTCTCTCCTGCTACCACCTAAAAAAGGAAACTCAAAGAAGCAAAAGTGGTTTGTAAAGATGGTGGAAGTTTTGACTACATGTATGGTGACATTAAGTCTGATAGATGGTAACCAGGATGTGTAACTTCATTGCTACAGCCAGTATACAAGCTGATTATAGGATGTGACACAGACAATGACTCATGACCTGACAACTTGATAGCAACATCTGTTCATATCATTTTGGTCACTACTTCATTCAGAGATATCAATTTATTTCTCTATTAAAAATGAACTGTCATGATGGCATCAACAGAATGTGTCTACTTCCATCATATATGGTACAATACAGATCTACAACACAGTACTGGATGCTGTATTCACATGAAAAATTTCTAAATTCAAACCTGAAAGTTAACAACATTTTTTGTACAGTCTGACCAAGATTAATACCCTCTGGGGCCCTAAGGCATCACATGCGTGTATGCAGTCACTACTCAACTCTTCCCCAACCTACAAACACTTACATCAGTAAATAAACTTATATATTTGTTCCAGCAGTGCTACTAACTTGCAGGTCTCTTTCTTTTGATGTTTTCACTTTAACTGTAAGACAATGAACAAGTCTCAACCAGAGTGAGGAACCTTTTCAGTGGTATTATAATATAATAATAATATTATTCCAAACTTATAAAGCGCCTTATCCAATAAAATATAATGCTCGAAGGTGCTGTACAAATAAAAGTAAAATACAAACAAAGAAGCAGTAAACAAAATAGAGGCAATACTTAATAAGTAGTACAGAAAAGTAGCAAACAGACGAAAGCAAAAAATTAATAAGGACAAATTTCAAAACAGTATTAAAGTAGTCGAGAAGAAAGCTGTGTTACCTTCTCCATTTGTAGTAGCATAACCATTACCGTTTGTGTTAACGGTTACCTTTGAACTATAGGCTGAAATGAAAATCTTGGACCTCTATAATAGTTGAGGGTGATAAGTACTGAAAGTTGTTCTTTAAAGCAAAAAAACTCTTTCCTAGGTCAGGTCGGAGAAAAGACCCTCTTTATGGTAAAGAGGTGCCTGCATATAACTATGATCTACTATGCAGGCAGGCAAACCTCTAGGAAAACAAATAGAATTTCTAAAGGGAGAATCCTTATGTAAAAACTTGATTAATTTCATGTTTTGATATGTAAGCAGCCCTCTAGCTTGTTGCAGGACTAATCAAGCTTCACTTCACATAAGAAGGTAAGTGTCAAGCTAGGGTGGGCCCACAGAGATGAGTAACAAGATGGAGTGGGCCTAAAGAGATGAGTAACAAGATAGAGTAGGCCCACAGAGATGAGTAGCAAGCTAGAGTAGGCCCATAGAGATGGGTAGCAAGCTAGAGTAGGCCCACAGTGATGGGTGGCAAGCTAGAGTAGGCCCATAGAGATGAGTAGCAAGCTAGAGTAGGCCCACACAGTGATGAGTAGCAAGCTTCAGTGGGCCCATAGAGACAAGTAGCAAGCTAGATTGGGCCCACAAACAAGAAGCAGCAAGCTACGAGTAGGCCCACAGGGTTATTAGCAAGAGAGTGTACTCAGTTTAATCCAATACAGTATTGCACATTTAAGGCAGATTTTGTGTTGGACTATACTGTAGATAGCATGGTTTTGCCATGGGTATTCTCATATGATATGACATACATATATACATGCAAAGATGTGGCAAGGTGTTCAAACAATCAAAATATTGGATGACACAATATATGTAAGCTAGTAGGATCTGACCTGATTATTTATTTCCTAAAAGCTATGAAAAGGAAGTTGCTAAAAAGGGCAGTCGACATAAAGAGACATAATTGGCAATGAACAGAGGAGTGAGCCTACTTTATTCCAGTTATTCAACCAGACACGTAAGTAACTACATGTCAATCATCTTAGAGTTTCAGATATTACGGGTGAATGAAATTAGTTTAGGGTAAAGTAGTTAACAAAGACACACATAATGTTGAACAATTTCTTCATTTATGATTTAGATATATATCAGTTTTATTCCACAAGAACTTTGTATGATCAGTTGATCATCATATCTGTGATTGTTACTATTATGAAAGTAAAGCTATCTGATCTACTTTTGCTGATTAATAAATCCATCCAAAAGGTACTTTTAGATAAGACAAAGAATCAACACTAGCTACCAGGCGTCAACAAATACGATCGTCAACTCGCCATTCGTGAGCAGAATTTTAGCTTTGGCGAATAGAAAATGCCCTACGCTCGACACTTTGGCTACGTAGTGCTGATAGTCGACTCTTACTTTTGTAGTCGGTTAATCACATAGCTCTTCTCGTGATTACTCGGTTACAGTTATGACGTCATCACTGTCATTTTTACATTGCAAAAATACAGTCAAAACAAATCTTTTCCATGGTGCACTGTCTGTATTTGTTCTTTCGTCTTAACGTGTGGTGTCTTAATCATGTTAAAACATCTACCATTAAAAGCCATTGACTTGATTTTCCATCCAAGCACTCAAATCATAACACTTATTATGACACTTCAAAAATATTTTTATTTAATGTTTATTTTCCTTATGAGCAGGATATACATCAATTCTTTTACAATTACTTCAAGCTGTCTGAGTTAACCATAGCTCTCACATATATACATGTCACCTACATGACCATAACATTTCATTTAATGTTTATTTTCTTATGGGCAGGATATATCAGTTCTTTACAATTACTTCAATCTGTTTGAGTTTATCATAGCTCTACTGAATGTATCATATACAAGTCACCCACACACATGACCATACCATTTCATTTAAAGCTTTATTTTGCTCTTTTGCCTTCACTCTGATCACGAAAGTTTAAGTGGCAAAATGAAAGGAGGTATCCTGTTGTCATCTAAAGTGACTACTTACAACCATCAGAGAAATGATAGCTTTTGACAACTGTTACAAGGCCTAACACTCTGACGAGCTTCCTGTGCAACAGTACCTTACTATAGGCACTCTAATCAAAGCCTGCCTTGCATCCTTCATTTATTGTGTCCTTAGTTACAAACACATTGCTAAAATTAACCAGCTCAGATCAGCTTACATGAGTGTACATTGCAGTGCATAAGAAATAATGTGGTATTTAAAATGCTAGTCAGTGATAATCTGCATCACAGAGATGACACATGTACATGTAACAGCACATCTGTTAGTCACCTCTGAAGAAGCTTGCCATATACTGCGGTCACAAAGACCATACATATTACATAGTATACATCATTTCAATTTCTACAAAATGATTTCAAAATAATGGAAATATAAAATTTACAACAGGAAATCTGTCCCCCTTGACCTTACTTTCCTCTGAGTAGGTAGGTGGTTTGATGTCTTCCTGAAAGAGGGTTCCCTCCAGCTGTGACATTTTTTCTGTCACACCACCATGTTGGCCAGTCGCTTGGGACTCGGCAGGCAATTGCTGCCAAGGGTACATACAACAAGGGGTGCTCTGAAAACAGTATGTAGTAACATATATTCTTTAGAGCCCAATTAGAACAACCAGCACCAATAATCTAGTAAAAAACTTACCCCTGTTCTGCTGTCAATTTCGAAGGCAGCATGGGACTATACGAGCCCGGGGATGCTTCTCCTGAGGAGTTACAAGCTAGCAGTGGGCTTCTCCTCGCCAAGCTTTCCTGAGAATGATACTGTTTAGAAGGGACCGCAGGAGAGCCTCGGGGAGTGGAAAACTGGCTAGACATACTACTGGAGTCTGAAGTACTGGAAGTCCCCGAAGTATTCAATCTACCCTTCTTTCTCCTCTTCCTCTGTAAGAAGAAAGATAAGCGCATAGCTCGGTGATCTCAGATGCGACAGTTGTGAGAATAGTCTTACTCTCAGGAAGGAAAAAAACATATTGGGGAACTGATCTAATAGGAGACTAATGTTCATCATTCTCAAAAAGAAAGCTTTCATAAGTAGGTGATCTCAAAAGTTGTGAAATTCACGACAATAAGTTAGCTCAATGAGTAAAAACTACACATGTATGCTTTTATTGTTAAACAGTATCATCAAGTGATGAATGCAGTAAAACATTCAGTTAACTCTTTTTCGAGATTAAGAAACTCCAAGATTGGCATTCAATTATAAATAACTAATAATTACATTAAATAAGGATACACAATCCCAACCATGATTATTAGTCTAAGTGATGAAGATTGCTGTCATGAACAGCTTCTCGAAACGAGCTACTGTAAGTAAACTCCAATTTAATGTGGGAGATGTTCTTTCACATGCAAGATGAAGACTTGATCACATCTAAATATGACATCATCAGGAAATTTTTCTGCTTCATTTCTGTTCTGTTCTTCTTTATTTATTACATTGTTTATTTCTGCAAATGGAGATAGGTTTTGTCAAATGCCAAATGTATAATATTTACCTTGGATGGTATTGGTTTCAGTTTCAACACTTAAATCATTTTTTACCTTGAAAATGTTACAAGAAACACAAACAGAAAGTTAAAAGATTTTAGATCCCAGTGGCACTATGACATCAGAGATTTACATCATGAAAGCCCCTAGAAGTAACTTTTCAAATAGAATTTCTTCCAAGGAGAAAGCAAGACTTTCATCAAGGTTTGATGGAGTTATTCACCACAGAAGATTTCCTGTCCTATAAGCTAAAGAATGATGGTTGGGTTGTGTGTCCCCTTTAACAATATATTAAATATTTAAAAATGATATTAAAAAAATTTAAAAATTTTTAATATTTTTTATTTTTAATTTTTAAATATATTAAAAAATTATATTAAAAATATAAAAATATTAAATATTATTATTAACAGGTAATCAGAAAGACTAATCACATGCTTCTCACACTATAGTGTTAGCTTATACTGCTAACAAAACATCATCTCTGATCATCTTGCGGTACCATTTCACGTTAAATTATTTCATGCTGGAAACAATTTGACCTTGGAGCGAATGCTACTTTATACAGGAAACCATCTTTCAGCTAGTAGTATAGCTCCCTCGTTCATCACTGAACAATTCAACTCAGTGTGACTCTAAGGGCAGTTTCCCTTGTGCATTTAGTTTAATTAAGTAATTGATCCTGCAAATTTCCTTAATACTTGCTGTGAATACAACCAGGTAAAACAATTATCGGAACAGAGAGGCACTTGTGAAATTAAGACCAGCGTAACTTGACATTGGCATCCTAGAATATGACTTACATCATTCTCTGAAATTAATTTGTACAATCAATTCTAACATAAAATATATTAATAAAATCTATACATGGAGCTCATTCCAAGCGTACAAAATTCTCATAAGATTCCCTTCCCATAAAAGGATTTGATAAGATTACTGACCGAAAGTAAACATGGCTGTCCACAACTCCAAATCCATGCATACTCCCACATTCTTTACCACCTATCCATTCATTCCCCCCCCACCCCCCACCCCACCCTTCCCTTCCCTGTTCCTCCACCCACCAAAAATGCTACGAAAAACCACAGAATAAAACACCATCACTCTCAGAGAAACAAGCAATGATCGGCAACTAAATAATTCAAATGACAACTTGTTGATGTACGACCTGTGTATGTATATTCTTACCTTTCGTGCCAGGACTAGCTGTACGATGCTTCCAGACTGCGAGAGAAGCTGCACCACGTCCTGGTGGGTAACAGATAGAAGACTGTTCCCGTTGATCATTAAAATCTCGTCGCCCTTCTGCAAACGGCCATCCCTGTGTTAGAAGAGACATAGCCAGGAAGAAATCAATCTAGAGGGATATTAAACCTTGGATCTGACCAATGGGTTTTTTTTAATAGCTGAATATAATACTTTTGTGTTAAGTACCACTATAATTTCCAACATTGGTTATTAGCTGAAATTGAAAGGCAAAGCAAACAACAGCTGGATCAGTAAGCTGTAGTTTTGTCAGTTATGTATACATGTCATTCATACAGTTGAATCATTTAAGAAATAATTTCTTTGACACAATTACTACAAAATGACTGATAATAAACTACAGTATAGTACCGTGGGGAAGGCCTTGTTCACATAATTTAAGAATGCAAGGGCAAGTCCGTGAGGAGGATCAACTAGTTAAGAACAAGACGCGTTCACATTTAAGAACGAGTGAGTTTCGTATTAAGTCCGCTTGCGAGATTAATATACTGCACAGGCGTGAAAAGGTTGTATCAGCTTTTGACATTTTCCCTGTTCTTTGCCATTTTGCCACATGTGCTGTACTACTCCGTTCACCACTGCGCCACAACGTTCAATCATCGCACATAAACAGTATACTGTATTCAAACCACTAT
>JAAAKB020206815.1:0-11649 GCA_010014835.2 Apostichopus leukothele | reverse complement strand
AAATCTGTTGCCCCCCCTCCCCCCCCCCCCACCTCACAGATCTGCTAGAAAATTGACCAAATGGCCACCCTATGCTGGGACTTCAAAAGAGAATTTTTACTGTCACATTCAAAGCAGTCTCCCTCACCGAGACGTTTGATGACAAATGTAAATTTACATTAATACTCCTCCGTGTTTGAGGATAATTTAATTGATTGATTCGGAGTCTCCAGAAAAGTACTTTCAGTATTTTTCGGCAAATACCCAAGGCATGAAATGCTGACTATTTTCTTACAGTTAAATCAATCAAAGTGCAATGCACTTCTCTGTCTCATTATGTTTGCAATGGAAATGTTATCATCCTGGCACTTTTGTAAATTTGCTCAGGACTTACAAACAATGACTGCTTTAAATATGAGAAGACAAAAAGTTCTTCAAACTATTTTTTTATCAAAATTTTTCACGATTATATAATCTGTGCTTTCATATACCAAGAAAACCAACCCCCTACAAAACATAACCTAGCTAGTGTGTGTTTGATATTCAGATGAAATCAACACACACGCTTTAGGGATAACCAATTATCTATCCTTGAAAGCTAAGCAATCATCGTCAAAAAAGGGCCTCTCAAGGCGAGAGTAGCATCGCAATTTTTTTCAAATGGTTTGGGAAAGTTCCCAACTATTTTTGAGTCAGAATACTGTAGGCCTTCAGAATCAGGACTCCAACATCAGCTGGTCACAAATGATATTCTAAAGTGTTGACGTCATTAATTAATACCCTCAAACGAAAGTCTACTTCCAGCAATTTACTAGTTTTGCTTGTGGTGAGAGTATTGGATGTGTGCATTTTTTTCCTTGACAATGTACCCTTTATACTGGAGCTTACACAGACAAACAAATTTGGACAGCAGCCATAATGTTCAGTCCGACATGGCCAGAAGGGGGGAAGGAGAAAGGAGTACTTCAGTAAAGCTAGGAAGAAATTGAGTCCAAAAATAGACAGCTACATTTCGAGATCAAAGAGGTAGATTTGAATAGCAAATTGTTTGAAAATCTATACATATACATACACATTTGAAATTGTAATGAGTTGGAAAATCCAGAACAGTGAAAAAAACTTCCAGTCTCCATGGGTATTCAAGCCCGGGCCTCCTGCTTTATATGCAGACACCCTAACCGAACTAGACCATGAATGCTGATTGTATGTCTAGAGGTCCAAACTAGTAAGGAAATTTCTAGGTTGTCAGTTCACTGTAGGCTTTTGCCACCTGTATCAAACAATGCAAGTTCTATTTTGTTGACATATTTTGCCTTACTCTAGGGATTGATCAATCATTATGCTAACCAACTCGAAATCATTCGTAAATCCTATGGCCGGATCTCAAAAGAGATACGTTGAACTGACTCTGTTAATGTAATGGAAATAAATGACCAAGGCAAATGAATATATTCTGTATATATCTATATATAAACTATTCAAAATTCAGCTTCAACACAAAATTTTGCAAAAATCACACAACACCTGAGAAAATGTGAATAACATCTCCTACTTGCTTTGCACAATTCGGTAAAAAGATGGTTAAATTACAGAGTTAGAATGAGACAGAATGGATATTACTTTTGTCTTTAAAGTTTAAACAATTGACCTTTTCAAAGCCAGTTTTTTGGACACTTATCACAACCTAATCCATCACTGTATAAAAGGTATCTTCAAAATCACAAACTGAACGACATTTCACCATTTCATCTTCTATCCTATCTTTTCTTTCATTTTGTGTTTTTATCCTTCTTGCTCGTTTCTTAAATGCCTAGACCCTTCTGGCAATAGATTCTCTGTACCATTAACACGTTTCGGGCATTCGTGTGACACCAATCACATACAGATTATAAGCAGCTGACCTTTCGTAATAACAGATACGTTTGTTTACGGATGACATTTCACAGCTTTCAGTGATTATACTGAGCTAATCTTTTCTTCACAGCTACCCTTCTTGAGTGTGAAGACAGTATCTTTCTTTAAAAAAAAATGTTTTCATTTTACTAAGTGCCTAAACCCTGCCAGTCTTCTCTCCAACAGCTAAAATAGACAGGAGAAAAACACCTTTCCAAGGAATACTTGTAAAACGTCACCAAGAATGCCTTTGGCGCTTGAAATGGCTGCCTATCAAAAGCAGATACAATGCAATTTAGAACCATTTCAATTCAATTTACTAGACAAGCTTTCATTTCCAAAGTTTTTGCTTGATTTCCTTTTTCCTCTGCTTACTACTTCTAGACCCTTCAAACTGTAAAAATTATGATCATGCTTGATATCAAATACGACTGTATGCATGGTTAACTAAAATATGTGACAGCTCTGGAAGAGTGAGTGGATGCCTTTGCAGGTAACTTTCTTTACCATTAAGAAGTCTGCAAAAAATAGAAGGCATAAATATTGGCGTTTTTTTTCTTCCATAACGTTAAGCTGTTCCAACAGGCAGTAAGATATTTACACTGCACCATATGTAATACGTTACGATAAATTTACACGAAACAGCTCAATATTGGGCGAACATGCCAAGGTCACATTACCAATCTAGGCACAGAGGAGTGAGAGTGCTTAAATTGTGAGGAGGCAGGTTAGCCTGGAAATAAAGTAAACAAGCAAAGAGTGAGTATTCATAATAGTAACCTCAGCAGGGCTGTAAATAAATCCCGTCAAATAGATCTGAGTCCAAGTTTGAGGTCTAAGTCAGAGTCCAACTGGTCCAATTCAGAGTTCAGATAAGGCTGAACACAAGACACTTCAAAATCAAATGCATCCACAAAGCAGACTATGGTAGAGTCCTCATATACAAAATATAGTGAGCAATAGTTTGCATAATTAACATATAATGACAGCACAGATGAACTATTCAAACTGCAATCAAGGGGAAGAAGATTCTTAATAACCTAATTACAGTCCGAATAATTGCTGATTGATCAATCTTTGCAGGTTAACGACAGGAGGCCATCTCGTCTATCTACGCAGGAAATTAAGCCAACTCCTAAAGTCTGAAAGAATATATTAATCATCAAGTCTGTTCCTCCCTCCCGACTGTAATTCACTCTTCAGAATGTTTATCTCTGAAAGTCTTAAAACTCCCGTACTCACATGAATCAGTCCGGAAGGGAAACCTCGTCTTAATTGGCCAGTCCTTTTTGTCCACTTTACTGAACTACTGCTTGACATGTGTCTTTAAAGAGAGACTGTGGTTCGCTTCTAAACGCCAGTGGCATAATTTTATTACTGACTGAAATCATTTATAATTTACATTAAACATGGAAATTTGATTGCCTGGAAGGTTTTGAAATTTGCATAACAGACTTTTCAACATGTACAAAGTAATAGACAAATCCTACCACAGTATTCAGTGAAAGCTAAAAGAGCATTGGTTATTTGATGTGAAGTCTACAATTAGTTGTGATGGCTCACACAAAATTGAAATAGTTACTTTACATTAATTCAAATTATAATAATTCGATTTATATTTGTTATTCAAAGTTTTTATTATACAGTTGTTATTTATTCAAAAATATTTATTATTCAATTCTTTAAATTATATTATAAATAAAAATTGAATATTATATATTGATATATATATAATACAATGCCAAACCAAAAGTCATCTAGTATAAATCATACAGAAAATGACAAATTTTTCCACCATTTGAGATAACCTGTTGACCCCTTGAAGCTCAGAGGGTGAAAACTGATAAGCGCCTGCTTGAGTGTGTTAAAGCAAGACAAATCTGACCACAGAACTTCACAGAAATGAATATGGTTCTTGTACTCAATAAGACTGATCCACATACCAAGTACCAAGTTAATCCACCATGCACTTTTTTAGTTACTTTGTTTATGCAAGTGTCACATACACACAGGTAGACACACACACATACCATCACCAATTGCATAGATTCCTTCTGCCTCGGGCAAGGCATAAAAACAATAGGGATCTTGCATTCACTATTAAAGGTAAATCTCCATGCATATAGTATATGACATTCATCCCAGCTTTGCTTTTGGAGTTCTCAAGTTTATGAGGTGTTCAGACTTTAACCTCTGGTGACCTCAATTGACCTTTTAAGGCCACAGAAAACAATATGGTTTTTGTAATCCCTAATGTGCATCCACTAGTCCAAGCATGAAGTTAAACCACCAGTGTGTATTTTTTTTCAGTTATGGACTTTACAAGCCAAGGTATGTCACACACACACAAAAACATGCACAAAATAACCATTGTAAAGATTTCTTTCGGTTTTTGGCAAGGAATCAGAAACAAATGTTTAACCAAAATTGATCCAAAAGACTGCATTAAGCGTCAATGCATACACAAACTGACAAAGACCATGTACAAACTCATACTGCATGTTAAAATACATACATATGCACAGTACTGCAACTCTACCTTACATACTGTACATGCTTGTTTAAAGTACACACTGTGTCATAGACATTTCTCAGCCTATAAGTTTTCACACCAAACTTCACACTATAGGTGAAGGGGCTCTATAGATCAATCATGAAACTAACCATAAAAACTAACAATTAATCTGCTCCATCCATCCATGGGTAGGAATGAATGAGACATAATTTATCCCATTGTATGCATGGACTCGCCGTACTCCTCCTCGACAATGATTCAAGCAGGGAGTTTCCATAACAACTCCCTGATTCAAGTGATGGATGTGAAAGTAAGGTGCACATTCATGCTGAGTAACTGCAGACCTAGGTATATATACAGCATTTGTTGATGTGCTGTACATGAGGTGAGGACCGCTACATGTTTACATATAGTACTGTAGGGCATAGGCGTAGGAGCCCAATTTGATTTGGGAGGCTGTATCGACTTGCCCGAAAAGTATAACCAAAATTTTTCCCACGCGCGTTCAACATGTTAATGTGCATATCATATAGGTATGCATCAGCTATAACATCGCATGCCAATAACATACAAACATTTGCCGTCTTATTACCCTTCCATATCGATTAGAATTATGGGGGAAGTTACAATAATAATGATAATAATATCAGTTTAACCATTGAAAAACACATTGCAAATTTTTTCAGTAGGTGCCTGAAAAATTCTCAGCATATTGCCCGAATTTTCACAAAAAATTTTGGTTGGGGGGGCTGCAGCCCCCCAGCCTCCTACGCCTATGCTGTAGGGAATACTTCAGCTTCTAGCAATTTTGGTTGCTTTCACATATAAAATACTTTTAAAATACTAAGATTCTGTGTATAAAAAAACTCTGCTATGTATGTACACTACAGTCAGTACCTAAAATTTCAACTATTTTGATATAGCATTTGGTTGATAACACAGGATGCTAGCCAAAATGAATCCCTGATAAATCAATAAAAAAGAATATCCAATTCACAAAGTAATTTACAATCCACTCACATGAAAGAAATGGTCTATTTTCAAAATGGTGTTAAGTAGCACAATGACACGGTATTTGAAACAATGCCCAGGAACAAACTAAAAACTAAAGATCAATATTTTTAATTTTCGCCGAATCACTTGCAGCAGCATACAGATCGAACTACTGTGCAGTAATTGAATGAGAACAGCATACTTCAATTATTCCCTTTTCTTCCAGTTCAAGAACCTTGACACCAGAGGGAGGGGCTAGGATGCCATGACCCCCTATAATCTTCAATGATTTTAATCTTCAATGATTTTAATCTATTAATGATTTTCACAACACCTGCTGTGCTGTCACAGGTGCATGCAATTTCAATATCACTGAACAGTGGTGGTCTGAATGCTGCCCACCCCACCCTTGTTCATAAATTTTAGTTTCTTAGCGATAGTAAGAAAAATTCTATTGTACAAGAATGGAGAAGTTTAAACAAATTATCTGTATCCATACTCTTTTATTGATTCTCATTCAAAAGGATTTATTCTGCATTTAACAGTATGATTTTCTGCTTTTCCGGCAATTACAAATCAATCCTAAAAGACTGGCACCGCCCAGATAGCACAATAAAATTTGTGTTTATTTATTTAGTACAGTAAAGTCAGTTCTCAGTTACAAGACAATAGTAAACTGCATCAATGGTGCATTTTGTTATTGTTTTCCATGTTAAGACCCACAAGCATATATAGATGAAAAAAAATACACACAATGAATATGAACACCTGTACAGCTGAACTTTGGTCCAAACATGAAATGCTATTTTTTTCTTTTTCTTTTCTTCTTCATTTTTCTAAATTTCAGATGACACTTTTCACTTCTAAATTTTTCATCTCTGCAAACTTGAGAGAGAATGTTCAGATGAACCACGGTGTAAACCTGAACATATCTGAAAAAATATCTCATTTCTGTTGGTCTACTGATATTCTCCTTTAATAATCTCAAAATCTACCGTAACCTTCTACATTTCTGTCTGTTCAAAAAACCTGATCGAGTAAAATGTTGCTCTAATTCAGTCTACATCAAGTTGTAGCAACCTGAAATCTTCTTTTGGGATCTGCTTGGTTCTCAACATGGACACATCACTTCCAGACAACAGACATTTTCAAACCTTGCACACACATCTACAAATCTACAGCCTGTATACTCATGTATGCACTTGACTGTAATACCAGTATGGCTCACTGGAACATACCTTGACAACCATGGACAGACTCTCAAGTTGTTGCTAGAGCTCAGCACTTGTGATACTTAAAACTTTGCATAAATGACAGCCAAAAAAAAAGAACCTTTCTTCTTCTCCTTCAAAGCTTTTTGGCTATGACATTTCAAATCTTTGTAAACTCATTACTAACATGCAATGTCAAATGACCTATATTTCAATGATGCACGCTAGAAATCTGATCATGAATAAAATACAATATAGCATACTGAAGAAATGGAATATATTTAGGGAACGAAGTCTTAGAGTCTCATACAGCATGATGAAAGGGGAAGTGTACGTAATTACCATCATCTTTATCTTATATCAAAGACACATATGATGGAATTTACTCTTCCAAACAGCTAAAAACCAAATCTTGTTCTGGTTTGGGGGTGATACAATGATACAACTGCCTGAAACTAAGTTATATGTCTGGGGATTGCCATTTTGTCAATGTGTGATGCCAAAATGCCTTTCAAATTTTCATGTCGAAAGTAGAATTATCAGATATCAATGATACCAGTATTAGCCTTTGTTAGAAACTTCACAAATTTTGTGATATAAAAACAAATGGAAATCAAAGGAAATAACAATGGGATGAATAAAAAATAAATAAAAAAACATAACTTCAAACACAAGTGGCTTTGTGTTTTGATTTTAGACTTGTCCAAGTCTTCATGCTGGTATGAAGGAAATTTTAACTCTTGGTATCTTCCAAAAGGATTCAAACTTTTCTTAGCTATATATATATATATATATAGGACATTTCAACATCATAGGCATCTTTATCACTGGGATGGTTGCATTACTCATGTAAGAGTAAAAACTTTAAGAATAAATTCACAGTTTTTCGCATAGTCCAAGTGAGTGCGTGAGTATTACTAAATATAGCTCAATTGATACTTCTTTGTGAAAGGAAATTTAAAAAAAAGGAAAATATGTATGAAAGACTGTACTGATATATCTTTTGTTTTTGGTGCAAGATTTACAATATATCTATACCGGTGCTGTGGCAGTGTGGATAGCGGCAGTGACATTTGAAGCAATGAGGCTTAGAAATCGGGAGGTTCAGGGATTAGATCCTCGGCCGGGTCATAGCAAGGAGGGTTTTCATACAAGAGTGATCTACTGTTTTCCCATTTGAAATGACTTTCTACATGATTCCAAAATTGAGTTAAACTGTTGAATTAGAAGCCACCCGACATGAAAGTTGTAATCCATATCCTTTGCGGGCTTCTCCCACATTTGTGGTCACTTACAAAACTGCCTGATTATTATTATTATCTATACTATCTTTCAATTTATGACATTGATCCGATATAAGATTTCATAATTCAAATATTTCAAACTTGCTCAAATGAACAGATCATATCTCTTCCATTTTTTTAAACTCAATTTTTAGATTCATCAAAGTATAAATTGCTACAATTCATATCACAGCTCTTTTCTCTTCAGTTTTGAAGAAGTTAAACACCCAATTCAGCATGAGATGGGCACAGACAAAGCAGATGCTTGAGGGGCTCTGGGAATTTAAAAAGTTTTGCTTGTCAAAGACTAGAACTAGATCAAACAAAAGGAAAGAACCAAAATCTTTAAAACCACTCTGGAAACATTCGTCGGCAAGAAGGTTAATTAGATTCCAATGTCCCTTGACAACAGACTGAGACTTTCTGACAACAGCATTACGTACAGATTAATTTGATTTCTTTTCATTATTCTACTGTACTTCCTTTCTTTGAAAGCTGGTCAGTCTTCTCCACAGGAGAATATGTTATGCATCATTGCATCAATGACATTATACTTCAAGTGCAGTTAAGATTAGCCAGCTGACACAAACCTGAAACACTCACAGGAAGACCTACTTCTGTCACAGTACATTTTTGTACCAGAGTAATTATCTTATCTCCCTATATGTAATGTATAAGGAGATGAGATATTGTACTTCACCCCCACATCAGAAATGTGAGGAACTGTGTGTGAGTGTTTGTGTGAGTGAGTGTGCAAAAAAGTCACACAAACTCCTCCTAGATCCTAAGACTTATCAAGTTCAAACATGGTAGGTAGGTGCCTGATCATGTATACTCTTGCCTGCATGATTGATGTCATAGGTCAAAGGTCAGAGGTCTAAAAATTGGTTTTTAGCAACTTTCTGCTTATCCACATGTAGGCATTTTCCGCAATAATTCCTGCAACTTCCCTGCAACTTGAACCATTACTGCAGTTACAAACCTTGCCAATTACAAGCCGAATATTATAAAATTTGTTGATTTTTGTAAGGAGCCATGTGATTGGTCAAATATTTCCAAAAAGAAAATACTGGCTTTGTTAGTGCGGCACTGCACAGTGCGTATTGTGTGTATTGGTCGCAATGGTGGACCCATGTGTACTGCACTGTATGTACTATATGTGTGCTTAATCTCGGTATGGGCCTATGTACGTACCGGTACATCTAAATACTAACATCATGAAATACCCCCTCTCTCCACCCAACCCACCCCCCCAAAAAAAATTGAAAATCCCCCAAAATTTAAATATCCCCCAAAATAAAATGACTGGGGGAATCCCCCTCACCCCCGCCCCTCTTTTTTTATGCCCTAGCACACGAACACTGCTCTCAACATTACCCAGGGTGAATTACATATAACAGAGTACAGTATTTACAGAGATCTCCCCATTGCCCTTAGGTTCACCTTTACAATCTCTTAGGTTGTAACACAGAAAGGAAGTCCTCTTACATCACACTTTCCAAGAAAGATAATACTTAATTTTCCACTTAGGCCAAAGAAACATACACATTCCACTAAGTTGAATAGGTCCCAGTAATACTAACTTCTAAGCACTCTGACCTCCTCCACAGTAACTCTCTACAACAGAAACTATACTTCGTGTCTGTGCATCTAACATCTAGACAGCTCTGTTTACCAAGAAAGCAACTGTGCCCATAGCTCTATGACATCATCTGTGATGTCATAGTGTTGTTTCATAGTATCCCTGCTTCTGCTGTTGTTAGGAGAGAGTGTAAACATGCTTATAGAGTAACTTCCTGTCTGATCCATTTTAATCCTTTGCTTTTAGAAAAGGGTAAGATCTACAAATGTTTGTCTTGTAAGTCAGTAGTTTATAACAATATGTTGTAGTTAGTAACCAGAAAGTATAGAAGCTTGTACTTTTACAGTAGTTATGTAACAGGTTGCAGAACTAAAAGTTGCTTGTGCATCAGCAAGCAAACCTCTCAAGAAAAGATGAAGTTGCATTCCTCTCACATTTCTTTTGGGAGCAACGGTGTACAGAAATCACGATGTTACAATGGAGCACTGTGACAGAATGTTAATCCTGAACCATACATCTTTCTATGAGTTACATACACCTAAAGAAAATAACATTTAATGTTGCCAATGAGTGAGTACTTCAGTAACATAAATGTGTCCACTTTGTGGTAGTTGTTGCTACAGACAACTATACACTTTTGCAATAGGACACTGTCAGCAATTGTCATACTTACGAGATCACTTCCTTTGAGGGAGAAACGTTCCGAAGACTTTCATGATAGTCTTGATGTTTTGTCTGATTTAATCAAGTTTTAATATTTTAACCATGTGACTCAAACTGATGACCTTTGACATACTGTAGACTGACTGAAGTAACTATCAGTATCGATCAACAAGAACAGACAACATTTAACATTCGAACAACATCAATGGGATAGATCTATACAATTGCATTACTTTGCTATCAGAAAGATTCTGTAACCTATACTATAGTATAATTTCAATTATGCTTTACATCCATCCGAGTATCTGAAAATCACCTCTAACTTTGATTTGTCAAAGGAAAGATGGCTATGTCAAATTCATTCAAAGAAAAAAGAAAAGAAGAAATTCTGTCATAATTGACTGAATTCCATGTGAAATATTAACGTCTTATATGTAATCCCACAGTTAGAGCATACAAAGTTTCTTTATAGCTTAGCGAAAGCCAATGTATAATTTTTGGCTCAAATTGAGTATTGAAAAAGCTATAACTGAGAGAACATTGCTGATAAGATCTTTTTGAAATTTACTGTAAAAACTATCAGTATAAATATAATTTGTGAAATAACCTATATCTCAAAATCATGAGAAATATGTGTGCAAGTCTCTACTTGATTTCCCTAAGAATAACATCTTGAGAAAACATCATAGTTATCGTTTGGAACCATTTGAATGGTAATTAAGATAGCTAAATCATTATTGGGTTCAATGAATTGCCTTCAATTTTACCCAGTACAGCACTAATAGGAAAATATATATCTGTTGCAATCAGGAAGTATCTGTACAATCGAAAGAGTCTAGCTGGAGTTTCCCCTTGATCGTTAATTACCATGGCAAAAGACGGAACAGATGTTTGTTTATGAAATAAAACACACTTCCCTGCTCAAAAGATTTATTATTTGGTTTAGAGCAACTAACATCCCTGACCTTTCCAATTGAGAAGCAGATTCACACATCCAATTTTGTAATTCAGACAGTTATTGGCCTTGGTTGAAAATGTAAAAATAAGATTACTACTGTACATATGCTAAGTAAATTAGCACTAAATTGTTAGTACACAGTCTTGTTACAAGATACCACACGTTTTCCTGCAGTGGATGTCAAAAATACAATTTAATGTTCAATTTAGAAGAGAATCCCCAGGGATGGTCTTGCTTGATTATTGATGTACATATCATGCAGAAATGTCAGAGTTTAGGAAACACTGTTTGAGTAATCCCACAGATTGCCTGGCATTTCAAACAAAACAATTCTTTGTAGATCTGTGAATGAAAATAACTCACGCAGGAAGCAAGCTTCCTTGTCCTTGCTTACCCCTCCCTCCCTTCCCCCCCCCCCCCCTCCAACTCACTTTGACAGTTAATACGTTGATATTGATTGACATGTACAGTAACATAGCTCACCAATGTTTGGTTGTACCACAGTACTGGATCCATATGCTCACATCTTGTCAGGGAATAATTTATTCAAATTTGGTGTTGTTGGAAGCTTT
>JAAAKB020206594.1:0-11650 GCA_010014835.2 Apostichopus leukothele | reverse complement strand
ACGCTATGACTGTCATTGTCTTTAAACCTTCAAAATGTGAGTTAAAAAGGCAAATGCATTGTAATCATACTGCAGATATATAAATCTGAGACAAAAAATAACACAATGAGATAATTATTCTTTGTTTGTACTAACTTATGTATTTCATATGATCTTTTATGTACATGACCATAAACTGAAATTTATTAGGTTACTATCTTACATGAAGTAAAAGGAAAATAAATACCTCTTGTCCCTGTACAAAAGTGAATCAGTGAAAACGATACACCCCACAACTTCTTGGAGTTTCATTAAGCACCAAGAAGTAACAACATTAAGTGGCCTGCAATACAGTTCTGAGGGGTGTACCAATACGCCCCACAACTGCTTGGAGTGTCATTTGGCACCAAGAAGTAACACCATTAGGTGGCTTACAAAACAGTTCTGAGGGGCGTACCAATACGCCCAACTACTGCTTGGAGTGTCATTTAGCACCAAGATATAACACAATGCCGTTCTGAAATAACATTTATAACACCAATAAGTGGCTAAGAATGCAGTTCTGATAGGAGAAGTCATTGTAACCTTACCCCCCCCCCCACTTATTGTAGTTTGTTTAAGAACCAAGAAGATAACCCGAATGCAACAGTGTTTTCGATGATGTAACAAGCAGTTTTCTTCATGAATCTGACGTAATGTATTGTGAAGTGGTACAACATACTTGATCTTGGTAATAGAGTGACAAGCAGTGTGATGTGACGACAAACAATAAATTCACAATGACATAGGCTGTCCTGTGTTTCTAGTACTAATGTGATACACCAACATACTAAATATGGCATCTGTCTTGTTGAAATATTGTGTAAAGCATGGTTTTCACAATTTGACCCTTGATGAACTCAAATGACCATTGACCTCCACCCACACCATTAAGTTTCTTTGTCTTTACATTATATTTGAGTAAGGGATACAGGAAGCTAAATGAGGGAAATGTCAGTAGAAGTATGTTAGTTTAGCTTTATTTTTTTATTTCATTCACGCTTAAAACAAGCATTTTAAGATTTGCAGAGCAGTAGACCATGTGGCTGTTTCAGGATTGCCACTTCCTGAATATGAAAATATATACCCTACAGGACAATTAACTCCCCTGTTGTCCCCAAATGACCTTTGACCTTCACCAAAATCAACAGGCTTCTTTTAATCAGTGCTATATACCTTCATACCAAGTATGAGATCTGCCCAAGCTTCCAATATTGAGATATCTTGTTTACAAGGTTTTCAAAAGTTGACCTCTGATGACCCCAAATGACCTTTGACCTCCACCAAAACCATTAGACTTTTTGTACTTAATGTGGTCCTTCTATACACTAAATAAGAATTTGGTCCGGCATTCTCTTCTTCAGATATTGTGTTTACAAGCTGGGCGTCACAAACGCACACACACATGCCCGCACCTATACATACACCATCATGAATGCAAACACCATACAACATAACAAAAGAAGCTTACATTACTTTTTAAACATAAATGATCAATAATCTGTTATGTATCTGATATACTGTAGGTTATAGTCAGGATTAATAATGAACTCCATCTAATTAATACAGAATGAAGCCTTGAGATGTGACACTTTAAATGTACTAAATGCTTTCCTCTTCTTCTGCCTCTTCCTCTTCTAGTTCCTCCTCCTCTTCTGCCTCCTCACCTTCTACTTCCTCCTCTGCTTCTATTTCTATTTCTTCCTCCTCATCTGGTTGCTTAGCACTGGCTAAACACCTTGCCATCCTCACTCGAGCCATCTTCATTTTGCAGTCATCCCAGTCCACACCTGCACAATTCCTCCCACTTTTCAGAATTGCAACAACTCCGTTACCTGTATGTATGAATATTTAAACAAAGATGATTAATGTCAAGTAAAGTAGGGACTAACTCCTTCCTGAAGATCAGAAAACGTGAGATTCCAAGGACTATGATTCATACCTTGCTAAAGAGCAACAATGTATGAAGTATGTGAATTGATAACTACCCATATTCAAGCACACACATTGAAGGGCTTAATATTCTCTGTTTTTGCACTAGCCATATCCCTAATCACCATTTAATGTGGATAGTTAACAAGTTAATATAAACGTTGCACATGATTATGCAGATTTTAGTTTTCTAAAATAAGTGCAGCTCACTCAATATCATGCATGTTAATCCCACTAGGATAACCAGCAACTAAGTACAAACTTTAACAGTACTTTATTTTAAGAAAACCACAATAAGGCATTTATAAACACACAGATACATTTTTCTAGGAAGCAGTACTTGTTCCACTGACAGCATCACAATTTGTTCTTACCTGTGCCACAACATGCATCCAAAACCCACTGGCCAGTTGTAGTGAATGTTGCAACCAATCTCTGGTACAACTCTCCTGAGATGATTATGTCATCATCTAAAGAAATGTCATCCTCTGTAGTCAGAGGATCATCCCTAGCAACAGTTAGCACATTGAGATCTGTGCCATCATCCCATCGAAGTTTACTTGAAATGGTCTTCCCCTTAAATGCAATGGCCAGACCAAACAGACTCTGCGTGAGCATTTCTGTGTCATCTTCAGAAAAAAAGAGAGAAATAAAACTTTATTCTACCCTGACGGTCTTACCCTTTATTTTCCATCTGTTGCATTAATAGTAATAAAACAAATGAACAAAGACTGCAACAATCATAATTTTTCAACAATTAACCTTTTACACAAACATAATTGTTTTGCTCATTTTGAATATAGCATAGCAATTCATGTACAGAGCTTTATTGGTTGATTGAAATGTACTTTAAGATCGGAAGACAGGCATATATTACCAGGACATTTTACTCATCATAATCAAAGTCCTTAAATGTCACAATCTACCTGACTCTCATAAATATGTCCATATACTTTCTCATAGATGTTTACCATTCTGAAAACTAGGACGTATTTGAATATTACTTTTTGAGTGCAGAAATATCACTGCAAATCAGATTCACCTGTTGCAACAGCATTTTTTTTTGGCCAGCCTAACTACACAGGATTTCATATTTTCCATATTTAATACCTTTTAACTACATAATGACAATTTAGACATATGGTTACTAAATCACAATCAGCTACATGTGCTAAGGAAAATGAAAATCCAAACTCATTCGTTACAACTAGTCTGCTGTGTTATTTCTTTTTTCTTTGCTGTTTTCAAAATAGGCCAAAACACTAACTTCTGCGCTTCAATTTTTCCTATTGTCTTTAGAACCACTACCAGTAAACAATCCCTTGATTGTAAGTCTTACCATGCTGTTAAATGCT
This sequence comes from Apostichopus leukothele, assembly GCA_010014835.2. Lineage (NCBI taxonomy): Eukaryota > Metazoa > Echinodermata > Holothuroidea > Aspidochirotida > Stichopodidae > Apostichopus > Apostichopus leukothele. The sequence continues at coordinate 8,345 of JAAAKB020206594.1, read as the reverse complement.
TAAATCATAAACTTAATAATCTCATTGATTAGCAAACAAAAATGAAATAAACCAATTGAATAAGTCAACTTTTAAAGAGACAAATTCCTAAGCTTGACATTAAGACAACTATATTATAAACACTAACTTGTATGGGAAAGTTTTTGCAGAGTCCCAGTAAATGGCAAAAACCAAATAAACACTACTACAACACATTAATAGAGCAATATACACTACTACTTTGTGAATCCCATCACAACATTATAAAAGCTGTCTGACAGCATTTGAATTCAGAAACTTACCTGATCTTGCATTTCTAATGTGAAAGTAAGCAGGGATCACTGAATTAAAATGCTCTGTTGCCCTTATGTCTTCACACATAATCTGCAAATCTGCTGCTGGACACATCACCACCAACTTAAAATCTCTGAGCCCAACATTCAGATTCAGGGAAACAGCCTTGTTTGTGAACCTCTTTACGTCTTCACATATCCATCCCTGTAGAGATCATAACAAATTAAGAAAATAATGATGAGTATTGACCACTGTAGATTAATCTTGCAGAGACAAGTCATTTTAAATGAACACCCCATACTCAATCCTAGATATACAATACAGAGCTCTCTCCTCTTTTCATTAAGCCCAATAAAAATTTCAAACAAACCAACCGTTAAACAACATATGATGACTATACTGTAGCAACAGTGATGCATGTCCCTACAAGTGCAAAATTACTGTTTGTGTGTGTGACTAGTACCGTAATGCAGTAATTAGGATAACATTTTTGAAGCATGAGTTTGCAGTGTACTATGATGTTGCCACCTATTTTGATTATATAATCACCCACATGTTGTTTGTACTGTGTAAGGTTATTAAAGGTCTTAGGTCTGACTATGTGTTTTAAATGTATACCAAGACAGTAGTTATAGCAAGCTCGATACACAGAGTAGAAACAACCAGCCTTCTTTAAATAGGAATTTTGTAAATCTAAATGGCACATAGCTTTGAAAAAATAACATTGCATTGTAAATTAAACAGTGAGAGAGCATAATACATGTCATGATTCTAGATTAAGGTTCATACTTTGCTTAATTTAATGCACAAAAATAACATCTGTACATGTTGTCATTTAACTTGGTCTCATTGTGCATGCAGTGTCCCAGACACAATCAGATTGACACATGTTTAGAATGATCTGCTTTCACATGAAAAAGACAAAAGAGTCAATCCATGTCAAATCAACAGATTTTTTTACCGATTCCATGTCGACCCTCTCAGATTTGGCTGAAACTGATATATTGTCTTGTCACATGTCGCATAGGCAGATGTTGGGCCAAAAAAAATATTCCAAACATTTTCCTTGCTAAGATATGGCCACACCTAGCAACAAATCAATGGTAGTTTTTAAAGGGCCCTAAATTATGCCCAAAATTAGCTAAATTGGATGTCTGGTTTCATGTGTTTTACAACATTTGCAATTTCAGACATCAAATACTCAACATGTATGTAAAAATAACATTTGAAGAAAACTGTAGGGCCCTTTCAGAAATACCATAGTTTTGTTGCAAAAATGTATCCAACATCTTTTTCCCAATATCTGCATTTGAGACAGCACACTATATATAGTTTCAGCCAAATCTAGGAGGGTCGACGTGGACGCCTCTGTTGAATTAACATTGATTGACCCAAAATGATGACAGTAACTTGTTCATGGCTGAAGTCTCAACCTGAATTCAAAGTAACTTTAATGGGAGTTGACAAACCTTTGGCGTATTCAGTACCATCAAAGGAAATCCTTTGAATGCATCTGGTAGCTGCATGGTTGGCAATGTCATTGTTCTTGGATCCAGCTGGCTTAACACACATCTGGCTCCTCCAATTTTATACGGTCCTGATTGGCCATTTGCATCTTCTTTAGCCTTCAGGAGACTACAGTGAATTTTTAGTTCCTGAGGGACCTTATGAAGGGGAAAGGCAATGAAAGGCAGAAGCATTTCTCTCCCTGTCTCTTCAGGATATCTTTCTACTGCCTCCTCCCACGTCTCCAAACCAACCAAATCCAGGAACATTTGCTGGATTTTGAGGAGCTTTATCAGCTTATGGGTCTCCTCCTTGAATTGCCCCAAAGTCATCATTCCATCAGACAGCTCCTTCAAAAGGGTTTTGGTCGATGAAGCAGGGAGCCCAGTCAAGTATCGTAGTTGATACGGTTTGACTGCATCAACGAACGTTTTCCCTGCTTTGACCTTTTGTCCAAGAAGCTGCCCGTTTTCGCTCATCTGCAGGACTTCTTCAAGGAGGTTGTACTCCTCATCATTGTCTCTACTCACAATGTTACAGAGGAGATTGATGGTTCTTTGCTCTTTAACCTGAAAGATGTGATAACATTACATAGTTGATAAACAGTTTAGTATGGATGCACACTTGTCTATTGCACAAGGTGCAATTCTGTTTGTCACAATTACCACCAGAATGCACAACAGTTTTAGCTATTAGCTTTTAGCTATTTTCATGAGTGAAAATTGATTGAATATCAAACATGGTGCATACATTCTCCTTGGGGTTACCCACTATAGTTTACCATGGAGTTCAATGTTTATTGAGGCAAGAGAAGCTGAAGATAGTTGATTGATACATATAAACCTACGACAAGTACTGAGAGTCGTTCTTAATGTTCTTCATGGAGGTAAAAAAAATTCAATTCCCATGGGAAAGATATTAGTTATATTGGTCTAAGGTTCTTTTAGCCTAAATACTGTAGTCAAATTTAATTATACAGTTTAAGCATACCTTGGTTGAAAAGTTATACTTGATATGTACAGAAGTTCCTCCACAGTTTATGCAAGACTGTTGGTGACCATGTAGACTATTTAACATCAATCACTCCCTCCAGCCCCCCCCCCCTCCCACACCCCTAAAGAAACAGTAAATCTAACCAGAATCAGGACAGGTTTGTGGCTCATCCAGCAATGTAGTATCTGGCTTCATTTAAAATACCAAATTTGGTTCACCTTAGTCACAAACCCAGCTTTACATAGGATGATTCAGAGAATATAATTATATTAGATTCTTACATCATGCAGTATGAGAGAACAGGATTTCTTCCAATCTGTTGTGTCTCCATCCTTTCTTGTCAGAAACATGTCATGGCATAGTTGAATCTAAAGTTAAAAAAAGGAACAATGTTACTTATTGAACCCAACAAAACACAACAATATTCTTGAACTAATCCAAACTGAATCCGAACTAATCCAAAGGCAAACTAGAAATAACATACCATGTTCATCATTTGGAGAGCAGAACCGAAACTGGGCAAGGCTACCAAAGTTGTTCTGCTCCTTATGTCATTATGTCACACCTACTATTGTTTCTTAAGGTGAAACAATGCTTGGGTCATATGTTTGTATACTTTAGTATTATTGCTGCTGGGTCTGCAATCCATGTCTGCTTTAGGGTGAAAATATTTTTAGGTTAAAGCAGTATTACCAATGTGATCATATGTATATGTGTATAGTTATACATTTCTAAACAAGAGGGCAATCTATAGAGTTGCATATTTCATCATCAGCACACTTATAAACAGATATTACCATTATGACCAATGTAAAAAAATATCTTTTATTCGCACATTGACACCCTTATATATGTGCCTACTGTATGCCTTTAAAGTGTATGTACACCACCAGACTTTGCGTTCCCATATAGCTATAGGCCTAGTCTGTGTCCAATTAGGACAAGCAGAAGGTGAGTCCCAAACAAGCTTTCACAGTGTTGGAGTACTCACGAACACAATGCATCATGGTGCTCTAATGTTTTTTGATATGATAAGTTAGCAGGACTATACTGTCATATGATTGCAGTGTTAAACTCTGCTGTCCTCTACAATCTGAGTAATACTATGAAAGAGGTCATGTTTCTGCCTGTATTAGTAGCCTACATGTTGTTCCCATTATACAAGTGAAGATTCCATTTGAATGTAATGTTTCCCCTTGGAGTAATATTGAATTCAAATATTTCATTTAATTTGATGTGACATTTGACCCATGTTTCCAGGGTCTGCTAGACATAGACGTTTACCCTAGGACAGCTTCATACCAAGTTTTAAGAAAATCAACCCAGCCATTTGTGAGGACTTTTGACATAAAATTGGACCCCACACATAGAAAACTCTTTACCCCTCCCTCAGTCATGCACTCAGTCATGCACTTCCGGTCACCATGCAATACCCCACAATGAATGACCCCTCGATTGTCCCTACGAGGGAAAACTAACCACTACCATGGCAACTGTTGCTCGTTACTGTATAGACAACGACTTTCCATGCACACTTTCAATGTCTTAATGCCTTGGTCATTGCAACCTGAATATACAATATAGAGGAATGAGAAGAATAACTGCTCGGCAGAAATTCTTATATAAAACAATGTTACATTCACGGTATAGTCACCTTCTCCTTAAGGCTCATCTGATGCCTGGTTTCCCCTATCTTGTTGTGCTTGTTAGCTCACCAAAGTTGTGCATCTTTAGACAGAGACCTCAGTGCTGTAAATTATACAGAGACGGGAAGCAAACACATTCTTGTCTGGATTTTTCTCCCTCAACTCCTTACAGGCTGTCAGATTGTGGATGCCACCAATAACTTCATAATGGTATCCATTTTGCCTGAAAGACATATTTATTACAAAATGTGACATTTAAGTAAAAGAAGCGTAATTTCATGACTTTGGTCCTCAAAGATCAGGTGTAATTGACATGCAAACAAAAAGCCACGAGGCTTAGTGATTCCTTGCCTATTGTTAATTGTAGGCCATTGGAGGGGAGAGTTCTACTGAGTACAGGGCATCCACAGTGAAATGGAAAAAAATTCTCTTGCGACTATTAACAAAGGAGAACCCCCCGTGGGAGGATGGTTAACTATACATGTTATCTGTGATGTTGGTGGGGTGGGAGGATGGTTAAATATACATGTTATCTCTGATGTTGGTAGGGTTGGGAGGATGCTTAATTATACCTGCTCCTTGTGGTGGTGGGTGGGAGGATGCTCATCATGTGTTTGTGTATAGTTTCTTTGCTTCTTTTTCTTTGGTGGTATTCATTCAAGGAGTATTCTGTTTGTTAAGCCCTCAGCAGTGTTTAGTTTTCTTCCTTACACTTTTTTTATAATTTGTACTTTTCATAACAACTCTTTGTACTTTGTTATAAAACAAATAAATGAATGAACACTGACTTCAATAAAAATTGTACACACACTTTTTTATGTCATATAGTCATTTATTCATTGCTCATCATTATCTATAAGATAGAGAAACAACTAAAAATGTCTTCAATCTGATTTAATAGATTACATGCTTTGGACACCTTCTTTCATATCTAGACTTCAGACCTGCTAAATATGTCCCTTTTTAATGTTGTTGCTATAATGATTATGTTTTTGACAAAACACTGACCTAAAACTGCTTGTTTTCAACGTGAAAGTAAGAAACAAGAAATAAAAAGAAACTAAGAAATTTCACTTCCTAATGTCATATATGACATTACACAGTGACAAAAGTGACAGACACATGACAACTTAAAACCGTGATAGTCCAACAAATGAAAGATCTTGCTTAGCTGTTTTGATGGAGTTAATAGTTACAAATAGGTCTGTCACATCAGATACAGATGATGGCTGGGTTTACTTTTCTGCTTCCGTTGTAAATGAAGACAAACATAAAGTTATGATCCATTACTAAGGGTGATGTGTGATACTATGTGAACTGCTGTGAAAAGTTTGCTCCTTTATACATTCAAATACATGACATTAATTGGCACATATTACATGCACACATGACTAGTACTGACACATACAACTCTCCACTGTTGACTGATTTAGTCAATATTCATACTGCACAAGTTTGAGCCACGGTAGTTGCAAATGAGTGTGAAGATGAAAAGATATAAACTACTACTAGTTCATGTGACAGGCACATGGTATAGTCAGTTTCGGATGAAGCAAGTCTGTTATATCCATAAAAAAAATGATGTCGGAAACAGCTACACTACAAAAACAGGACAAGTTTATAATATCTCTTTCAAGGTGTGTTCTTTCCATTCTGTAACAAAGGGCTGACATTGCCAAGAAAAACAAGGATGTAAAATTGAAAATGTTAATCTCATGAAAATGTATTACAAGCAGAAACTGTCTATTATGAATATTCCTCACAAGGCCAATCAAAGATGTGCTGATAGCTACATCTGGTAAAATTCACTATTTGTATTCCTAGACCTTGGTTGTTGACATACTAAAAATGTCTATCAGTGGAAATAATATAGCCATGATATTTATCACTGCAGAGTATAGCAAATATTCAACCTACATATCTTACAAAACCTTAGGGAACCCAACTATGGAAAAACATAGACTAGTGGTGCACCCACATGCAACCTAGGGAATCACAGAATCTAAAATATTGCATTCCAAGCATTGACTGCTAAAACAGACCCACTAACTATAGACCAAAGCTTATGCGAGTTAAAGCATTTTCACAGCCAAAGGCAGATTTGCTTTCGTCTATGGTGGGCAAGGGGAGGGGGTGTTCCATGGAATTTCTCTGAAATACATGACACTTAAGAGTTCTCCTCAAACCACCGGTATATATTGATGAGACAGTCCGATTCTGCTTCCAACTTGACAAGGCCATGGTTATTTTCTGGATAAAGTAGCAACCTGAAAAGGAAATGAGAGAAAAGTTGAAGGTTTCCATGCTGAAGTCCAAGAAGACTCAGTTTCAATATGCTGGGAAAAATAATGACCATCACACATTTTAAGAGAAATACACAATAACACCTTGTTTATTGGCTTTATCACATCAAGGCAAAATTTCATAGAAGATAGGCTTGTTTTTTACTGTGACTATCTAGCTTCAATCACAAGCATCAAGTTTTTTGTAACTAATCCAAATTTGGTGTGAGGTTGAGAATGGTTATACTCTGTGCCTAACACAACCTGACTTACTTGGTTCTTATGTTTCTGGCTCTCAGTATCTTGTAGAAGTTTTCTCCCTGCTTTGGTGGAACTCTCAAATCATCTTTGCCAATGAGAAACAGTGTAGGAGCTTTCACCTGCAGCATATCAAAGCATTAATTTCTGATGATTACAGACAAAATACACACTCAAATAGAAGTGGCAGTACCTCAGAACCATGAATATATATACACTCAAAGAGAAGAGATAGTATCTCAGTACCATGAGTAAATATACACTCAAAGAGAAGTGGCAGTATCTCAGTACCATGAGTAAATATACACTCAAGAGAAGTGGCAGTATCTCAGAACCATGAGTAAATTGCAGCATTTAAAATTCTTGACGCATAATCATGTCTTGGAAGTTGAGTGTAACTGTGCTCACTGATAGTTGTTCCTTTAGCATATAATGTATAAAGATTTTTAAATAGACCATAAATTTAGATGCAAGTTAACTTTTTAACTTTAAAGGTAACAAATACATGTGCTTCAAACTAATATATGTAGTACTGACATATTCCTGTTATGATGCAATTTTGTTTTCTGGAAAAATTTGTGCTCATTGTAAGCTTTGCTTGTATAAACACCAAAAATGGAGGATACTGGGTTTCAAAGGTACACCACCTACTTTAAGCGAAATATCAACTAGTGTCTTTCATTATCAGGAGAACATGGTTATTCATCGTCATAACCAGCTTTTCAACAAAGTCCCATTCATACATATGCATGCAAATTGTCCAGGCACTAAACCTTAAGTGTTGCTATCCTCACTAATCAAACAGACATTTGCTTAGGAAGGATACTTTGATAAAGTTAGACAGTTTCAAACCTTTTGTATGTGTGAAACAGGAGACATTTCTAACATTCCTTGGTAGACACCACTGGTAGGAACAAAATTGTACGTAAACTCGAAGCCTGCCTCCACAAAACACCTGTTAACAAATATAAAGTATATCATAAAATGTTCACAAAGCTGCAACTCAACCACAATGCAAGACAAGATGGTAATCCATGGAGTTGCAGATCTCATCCACATTATGATGGCATGGATCTACATTGATATTTGACCTAGACCCTTAAAAACTACATAAGTACTATTTTAAAATATGTCCCATTATTCACTACATATCCTGTGGTTTATATGACTTTTTCCAACATAATGACAAGCAGAAAATGGCAAAAACCAGTTTTTTGGAATTTGACTTATGACCTCATCAATCACGCAGGGACAAGTTTACATGGTCAGGCATCTACCCACCAAATTTGAACTTGATCCAACTTACGCTCAAGAAGTTCGCGAAACCCCTTTTTTCCCACAATTTAGATCAGTTATACCTCTAATAACTCAGTTGACCTTTGACCCT
>JAAAKB020206485.1:0-11651 GCA_010014835.2 Apostichopus leukothele | reverse complement strand
CGTAAAGTAGCCAATTTCTTTTACAATTTTTTCGCGAACGACTAGGTTTTATGAAATAAAAGTTATATTTTTGGAAATCAAATCCTCCAAATTAGCTATCCAATAACGTGGAATACCCCCATGGCAGGACCACTTTAAGCAAATAAAATGACGAATTTCTCTCGTCTCCTTTATACTCCATTTACAAGTTCTGCAAGATGGTAATTTATTCCATTTACCAGTTGAAATAAAAATGTATTTACCGCAAAATTATTTTATCGGAGTGATTTCAACATTTTTCAGTGTAGGCTTTTTTAATACCTTTGCTTCGATATTAGAAAACAAGCGTTATAATTAGTGACCCTTTGGGGCTTAATGTATATATACAAAACATGCGATGGACTCTTATAATGTACCGGTAATAGTTTAAGTTATGGTTTTCGACAGATTGTAGTCTCATGTCATAGGCCTCATTGGGCTCCTTCTAAGCGAAATATTTATGCGAGACTGTACTATAGAGTTTCAAATCAGGGAGTTGTTCCATAACAACTCCCTGTTCAAATACATGCTTGCTACATGCATGCAAGTATGAACAGGACGTCGTGATTCCACCACCTCATCCCACAGAAATCGGCATCCCATGAGATAGTCTGAAAGGCCAACCAACATCATATCAGTGGTGGTTTGAGCAGACCACACATTACAGACAGCAGACCTCACGGCTAGTAGCAACATATGAGTAGTTCGTTGCATACCTAGCGAAAGGCTTTGTGATCAAGACTGCATGTAAGTATTTGCGCAAGCTAAGGCATTGTAAACAATGTTTTATGCGAATACCGTTGGATATTTCACACTGTACGGCATACTTTTAGCTTTGAATGTTGTCACTGTCTTACACGTGCGTACCCCCTCGTATACTGTGGTAATGTACTAAATCAATGTATAGGCCTAAGCTAAAATTATTGTTTACGTTTTGGTAACTAAACGTAATACCTGCACCTCAAATTCAGTGCAGACCCAACAGCGTGCGTAGTTTAGAGTGCCAACCCAACAGTCTGCGTAGATGAGAGTGTACAGTGTGGCGCATGGATGGACCCTAATGGGCTGCGCACCATTTTGTTGAACATTGGTGTTGACTGTTGTATAGCATTTGATTAGTTGGATATTACAGTAGATCTAGCAACGCATGTGTCATTATTTGGTTCTATTATAACTACTTGACAAGAGAAAATACGAACGATAGTTAACCCTGACTAGGGTAATCACTCAACGTTCCCATTATCCCATGCTTATCGGCTATGACTATGAGATATGTAGAACAGATCAGTCTGCCTGTGAAGTCTGAGACACCAGGTCCGCATTATTGCTCTTCATTCGTATAAAACCTGATGACTTTCAAAGGAGTAAGGACTCTATCCTGACACTGCATGTCATTTTGCTTTTATATTACCTTAACGATCAAGTGTTATCAATCCATGACTGTGTGTAGGATAGGGCTAACTATGGCCTAGGCTAGGAATTGCTACCGTTATTCAGTGTAAAGGCTAATAATAGGTCTATACATTAGGCTTAGGTAATGATACTTTGCCCCAGACAGACCCATTTATATGTCAGCATAGGCTTGGGTGGAAGTGTGACTAGTTGTGCTACAGCAATACCAATTTAACTAATGGAAAGAGTGAATCGTGGAACTTCCTGAGTGGAACTGTGCCAGTGCGAACTGTTTTTTTTCCATATCCTATGAGGGATCCATGTCCTATCCATATCCTGAATATGAAGCATATCCTGTAATCAGCCTAAGACTATACCGTAGGTCTAACTCTTCAAAGTTAGTTGTTTCTAGCCTTTTGAATATATTGAAAATAATGATTTCTGATTTATTTTCAGGCTTGATTGTAAAGAGATTGTGTCTATAAAACTTTTTTGAAGGTCAGCAGGTTGGTAAATTTTCCACATGACTGTCTGCCAGAACTGGTATTTGTTGATACAACACATCACTCGATTTGACTAATTACTGTTCACTGGACTTGGCAGAAAGTCAGATGTTACCTTCAAAACACTGAAATTTCAATGTTTTAGCTACAATAGTCAAGTATATTGATATGCCTAAATATTATGAAACACAACTTATAGCTAGATCTAGATGGTAACTATGTATCAGTGGTTTGAATATTGATATGATTGTAATACAAATATTTTATTTCCAATGTACAGCTAGCCATTTTGCACAAGATTCTTTACTTTCTACCAAACCGACGTTTAGCCGCATGAGACATGGAGTTGAATGACAGTACCACGGACAATCTCATTCTCAAGCTGTTTGATGCTGGAGCTATAAAGTTTGGAGAATTTACTCTGAAAAGTGGCATAAAATCACCAGTTTACTTTGACCTGAGAGTAATGGTATCATATCCTGAAATTATGGTAAGTGTGCATGTACTGTATCTAGGCAGTGACCCAATGCTGTCCACAGTTTTTTATCTTTGAATGTGGACCATTTTCATGCAAATACTTACAAGTAATCGTGAAATAGATTTAACTTTATTCTTTAGTATGTCTTTTTTCAGTTATGTCACTATAGTATACGTAAATACTACCACCAGAACAATCATTACTGATCGATGTTAATTTGCCATGTTATACATTGAGGGCCTTTAGTGGCAGATGTGTTGATATATAGCTGACATTCTCATTAGGTACAGTAGCCTGCCGGACCAGCTCTGGCCCACGAAAAAAAAATGGTTTTAAATAGCTAGTCAATGCAAAGTGTTAAATGTATAAATGCATTTAGGCCGATCCAGCATTGAAGCATGCATATCATTATAAACAGGCAGGCAGTGTGGAAGTAGAATACATTTAATATTATAATTTTATAAAGCTCACAAAATATGTGCAATATTGATAAAAGGACCAGACTTCAAAGTATATATGCTAGTGTAATATTGTCCTCCAAGATTTGACAAATATACAGAACTTTTAGAGCAAATTTTAAAGTCATTATTTTTTTTTCCTCCATATGACAACCCAAACAATAAAATTATGTTATTTTATAAGTTCTAATCAGTCTGGTTTTGCATGGCAGAAAGCTATGAAAATGGGCAAATTGATATACAAGTACAAAGATTTATAGCAGTTTTTGCAGACAGGAACCTTGTATTTTATAAGAGACCAAGTTCAGAGCCTTCGAAACTGCTAGATACAAAGTTTAAACACTCAGTGGTACCCTGAAAGCTAATTACTAAAACAATTGTGTTGGAACAATATGTTGGGAACTTGTTCAATGGACAGTTACCATTGATATCCAATATATATCAGAATGGTTCTAGGACCCATCCTGCCACAAGATAAGTCTCTAAATTATCATGTCCTTCTATTCAACTTCATTCGTGTGCCCGTTGCTTTAAGAGGGTGTTAAATTTCAGAGGGGAAACTTCTCACCTTCCAATGAGGAAGTGAAACACAGGTATCGCATTCCTCTTTGTCATTTTATTCCATGATAGGATGAAAACATTTCAGCTATTATTACAGTGCTAATCAACTTTTGTTCCATTGTGATCCTAAAAATGTTGAACAATGTGTTTTGAGTAGCCTATTCCTGTTATCAAGAACCTTGTACTCTGGTTTTGCTCAAAGGATATGTCACTTTAAACCCCAAAGTTTAATATATTCTGCCAAATATTCTTCTTTCTAGTTGGATCAACTTTTTCAAATAAAAGTGTTTACTCAAGGAAATGAAAGTGAACCTTTTGTTTTGTATTTTCCCCCTTCTGTTAGAAATGTTATTTTAATAATGTAATTTTGACTTTGATTTTTCTATAGAAAGAAGTATCAGAAGTATTGTGGAACGTTGCAGAGAAAATGGATGCAAAGTTTGATTCAATTTGTGGAGTGCCTTACACAGCTCTTCCAATTGCAACTGTAAGTTGGACAATGTCATTCAAATGATAAATCATAATTTGTTATGATTCATAAGGGGGAGGGGAAGGTGACAGGGTGAGAAAGAAGATGAATGCAGAAAGATTTGAGGGGTGGGAAGATATGAAGGGAGGTAAGGTGAGGTAACGAAGGAGGAGGGGAGGGGGTTGATATGCCTGTTGGCTACAGTGAAGCTTTCATTTGCAATAAGAACGTAAACTCTTCGTACAATATGTAAAAAGTTTGGCTGTAACTTGTTATTGAGGAATGGAAATTATGGGGAAGATGATGGGCGGGGGGTGGATGTGTGAGTGTGGGGGGGGGAGTTGGAGAGGCATATATTTATTACAAATGTACCAAGAAATGTTTGATATTGCAAGTGTAAGTGTACTTTTAATTCAATTGGTGGAATACAATTTGTTACTCAGGGAGGGGATGAAGGGACAAAATGAGAAAGAGGGGAAGTATTTATATCTTAAAGAGTAATGCAAATGATGGGAGAATATTTTATCATTCTGGGAAAGTGGAAAATTGGGGGAGGAATGGATTATGGAGGTAATAAGATGTATTCCACATGTGGACAATTCATGCATAGAATATCTTCCTAACTTGCCACTCTACCTGTGTGTGAGTGTGTGCAGTGAAATGCTTCGCTATATCATACAGACAAGAGTTTGTCATTCAGGGGGAAATGGACAATAAAAAAACTGTATATAATGATTTTCAGCATTCCATTTCTTTGTCTTAGATTTATGTAACCTTGAGGGAATACAGCATTTAAGTGTCTTCAGTAGCTAGTTGGCCATAAAAATAATTTGAAAGATTTCAAAAGTTTTAAACTCGTCATAGTAGCCGACCTTGGAGAACAATGGTCTCTAGGGTAATCAGTTTCGGTTCAATTAAAGTATGATTAATGCAATAAAATTGTAAATATTGAAAGGAAATTGATATGATATTAGTAGAAGAGGATGGAGCATGTTTGAGGATAAACCAAATACAGTCAAAAGACATACATAATATACAAAGAAGACATAAATACAAAGTCAAAGGACATACAGAAGATACAAAGAAGACATAGTGAAAAGACATGTAGAAGACACAAAGAAGAAAGTTTAAAGACATACAGAAGATACAAAGAAGAAATTTACAAAGTCGAAAGATATACAGGAAATACAAAGAAGAAAGTCAAAAGACATACTGAGGATACAAAGAAGAAAGTCTAAAGACATATGTACAGAAGATACAAAGAAGAAAGTCAAAAGTATACAGAAGATACAAAGTTTACAAAGTCGAAAGATATACAGAGAATACAAAGAAGAAAGTCAAAAGACAAAGAAGATACAAATAAGAAGTATTCAATGTCAAAAGACACACATAAGATACAAAGAAGACATATGCAAAGTCAAGACATATAAAGAAGATACAAACAAGAAGTATGCAAAGTCAAAAGACATACAGAAAATACAAAGAAGACATTCAAAGTTAGGAAGAAATAAATGAAAGAATAATCATTCAGTCAACTGTGTTTCATAGATGTTATTAAATTTAGATCAGAGAAGATTCTATATCCAAGAAAATCACAAAAAAAGTTGATATATCTGGATTTAAACTTCAGTAAGGAATAGTTTAACATCTGATTGGTTGACTGGTTGGGACTAGGGAGGAGGAAGTAGTTTGAGTCCCAGATGTGGAGTAAGGGGATGCAGCACTGAAATATTCCTCATTCATTATGTTCGGTAGATAGATTGAAGACAGATAAGGATCGTTGCTCGTAAACAACCCAGACCAGTATGGTTTGGGAATTTGGAATTGAAACAATCATTGATAAAGAAACCCATCCTCATACATGAACATGAGGGAAGAGAATATTTTGTAATTTTGAGGAAAGAGGGTAACAATAATCATACATTGGGTGTTCCAATATTTCCTACTCATCTTTCATTTAACAGTTGATGTCAGTGGAGCACAGAAAGCCAATGTTAATCCGTAGAAAAGAGGCGAAGGACTACGGTACAGCGAAGATGATAGAAGGACATTTTGAGAAAGGAGATAAATGTCTGGTCGTGGAAGACATTGTCACAAGTGGATCCAGTATTTTTGAGACATCAGAGGTAAATTATTTTGGTAATTGCTGAAATCTCAGGTTGTTTCGTTGGTGTGCTAAAAAACTTCTGAAATTGAATAAATTATTGTATTCAGATATATTGTACATTCTGCAATAATTTGTGATGTCATTCACAGACAACATGTGTAAACTTGATTTCTTCATTACAGTCTTTGGTTGCTGTGGGGTTAAAGGTCACCGATGCTGTAGTTCTTCTGGATAGATGCCAGGGAGGGTCAGCAAGACTGCAGCAACATGGAATTAACACTGAAAGGTATCACCAAGTTAGTGCTAAATATAGGAAATTTTACACAAATTCAATTGAATTGCAGGATATGGCACGCATCATTATTGTCATCGTGAACAGCCTACTTTTAGAGTCCATTATCCATGGACTTAAGGTCACCCAATAGATGATTGGAATGAGTTGGCCTATAGATATTCAATTCATGTAACAGATAACTGGAAATTATTTGGCCAAAAATTCCTGTCATATATAGATGATAGAATGAGTAGGTAAGCAACGACCCCATTCAAGTAATTGATCATTGAATCAGCTGGCCATAATCTCATACATCAATCAGTCAGATTCCTATTAATGTAGATTTAAGTGCTTGAGTCACTTTTACACTGTATCCATGCATTAGGCCATTGTGTTAATAAGGAAAGCTGGGGGGAGCTGCAAAATCCTCTGCAACAAGGCTTGAATCAATATTGAACAATTGAGGTTATCTCAGCAGACCAGCAGTGCTTATTGTGTGAAACTGCATACTACACAGCTCCCTCAGTATACTACACAGCATGGCTGCAGCCCCTCAGCATCCTACACAGCCTGGCTGCAGGATGCTGCAGCCCCCTCAGCATCCTACACAGCCTGGCTGCAGGATGCTGCAGCCCACTCAGCATCCTACACAGCCTGGCTGCAGGATGCTGCAGCCCACTCAGCATCAAACACAGCCTGGCTGTAGGACGCTGCAGCCCCCTCAGCATACTACACAGCCTGGCTGCAGGATGCTGCAGCCCACTCAGCATCCTACACAGCCGGGCTGCAGGACGCTGCAGCCCCTCAGCATCCTCACACATAAAGTCACTTCTTCACTGGATTGATTTTATTTCTGTGTTTATAGTTCTTGGGTCTCTTAGCTTGGCTTCATTTGCTTAGGTTTAACTTAAAAAGTTACAGTTCTTAGCCTGGACTTCAGTCATGTAGGTTCATTACATGGGTGAATGACTCACTTAGCTTGACTCTGTTTATGTAGATCACTAATTAAGTTAAATTAGCCGGGACTTCATTACATAGATTCATCACAAAGGTGTAATTATGCCTGATTCCGTCCATGTGGTTTCATCATAAGGTTCATTACATGAATGGATTAGCCAGCACTTCTTTCGCAACACTCTGTATGACCATTTTCACTTTCTCTAAAATACCAGTGCCTTCACGATCCGAAAAGTCCTAGATGTTTTAGTCCAGCATGAGAAGATCAAGTTACCAATGAAGAGAGAGGTTGAAGAATTCATCGACAGCAACCAGTTTGAGTCAAAGTCTATCTTTACTCCAAGAAAGATAACTCCTGAGGTAAGACTAACTGCATCACCATAGCAACATTGATTGCAAGAGAGGTAACCAATCAGCAGTCACCAGTAGTCTGTCCCATTTCAAGAAAGCATTCTGTTTTGTACCACATCTAGCATGTTCCAGTAACTTTTAGCAGTGTCTTCTCTTTGTCATCTGGCCAACTTAGATCCATCATTCTCCTCCTACGACCCAAAATGTCCAGTTGAGCATTCTGAACAGTTTCATGTGTAAACCTCATGTTTTTCTCCTCTACTTGTTTTCATTATCTCCTCCTTCATCTAGTTTGCTCTCCTATGTCGTTTGTAACAGGTACTCACTTATGCAGAGAGAGCTAAACTTTGCAAGAATCCAGTCGCACGTAAGCTGCTGAACCTCATCGAGGAGAAACAGTCGAATTTAGCTTTTGCCGCGGACGTGACGGACGCCGCAGAATTTTTGAAGGTAACTTTCTAGCTTATAGGTAACTTACCAGCTGATGAATACAAATCAACCCTTTGTGGAAAAATTAGGCAATTAAGCAACATTTCTATTAATCCACAATGCTGAGATGAGATGTTAATAAGATGTAAATAATTAGATGTTAAGAAGATGCGAATCATGTGATGTCAATGCAAATAAGTTTGGCCAAGAATTTAATGTGCAAAATAATCTAGATGTACAGACCTGTCATTGAAGTGTTGCATAACTAGGCTAGATGTTGGTGTTTTACAGACTTGTATTGAGTCTGTACTCATATTTGTATTCTGTCCCCATACATTTCACTCTTGAATTTGTACTGGTATGCTTACTCAGGGCATTTTGGAAAACTAGTATAGATGTTGATACCAGATGAGTACTCATGCATAGAGCCGTGTACGTATATTCTATACCAAGGGGAATTCTGCTTGCACTAATACTGAAGCTTATTATAATCAAACAACTAGTCTGGTATTCTAAGGATCAGTATTGTATTTTCAAGATATTGAAAGTGTTTTTTTTATGCTCATACAAGAAGCCAACAACTTATATACTCCTCTTGTTCAAGGGTGAGAGGAGACAATAAAATAGATTATAAATGGAAAGTTGAATTTGCTGACTTCTCCTCATCCTATTTTTGCAGCTCGCAGATGTGCTAGGCCCTCACATATGTATCTTCAAGACCCATATTGACATCCTGAAAAACTTTTCGCCCGTTGTCGTCACCAAGTTAAAAGCCCTGGCAGCAAAACACCACTATCTCATTTTCGAAGACAGGTAGGGGTTCCCAATTATTGTGATGAATATTTAGTTGCTTTAAACTTTGTTTTAAAAGTATAGTATCAAAATTATTTTCGTTTTTTTGACCAGTATCCTACTACCCTGCACATTGCTTAATCAAGGTATAGTGTGAGTTTGATCAATCAATGTTTCTCTCTGGCCCTAATAGAAAATTACTTGAGAACCCCCACTACAGATGTCGCTCTGAAAAAATTAGTTGCAGCAAATTAAATTAAATATTGGTATCACTTTTGCTTTTTTAGAAAATTTGCAGACATCGGAGGAACTGTGAAACACCAGTATCGAGCGGGTGTTCATAAGATTGTAGAATGGGCTGACATCGTCAACGCTCATCCGGTCCCAGGTCACGGGGTGGTCGAAGGGCTCAAGGAAGCTGCTACTGGCAAGCAGAGAGGTTGTCTTCTGATTGCAGAGATGAGCTCAAAAGGTAACCTAGCAACGGGACAATACACAACAGGTGAGTTTCACAAAGGTTTCGAGTATTGTGAATATTTGAACCTCTGGGGTACAGGATTCTCCGCAATTGTTGTTTGTTTCATAGGTAAACAAAGTCTATGACATGAAAAGGTCTTGGATAATCACCACAATAAGTTAACACAGTACACTTAAAAATGATCGTGCTCTACCAACCAGTTTCAAGGTTGCTTTTTTTATTTTTCTAGCTGCGGTGAAGATGGCAGAAGAAATGTCAGACTTTGTAATCGGTTTCATCAGCCAGTCAGCGGTCAGTGCTAAGCCATACATGATCCACATGACACCAGGTAAGCAATGCAACATGGGGAACTGTGGGGGCCTGGGCCAACATTCTCCTCCCCCCTCCCCCAAAGTTTTATGAAAAACCTGTACATAAGTGACAAGTGCACTTGTTTGGTATAAAAATAGTATCCTATTCCAAGTTTTGTAATTAAAATGTTTGTTATATAGCAATTTCCCATTTGTTGAGAAATAGTTGAAAAGACGTATCTTTCTAGAATCCCTGCAGATCTGCCAAGCAGCCTCATAGCTTTTTCCCCCCTCAAAGATATTTAGCTAAGTAGTGACTACTGAATCTGACACTTGGTCCTGTTAGTGATTATCTTATGCAAGCAAGTTTCTGTAACTTGAAGTAAAAGTTGAACAGGTTTAAATGGATTACAAAAGTGTCAGATTTAGAAAATTCAAAAAAATTTGTGTTATGAGTGGCAGTAAGAATGAACCCCCCACCTCCCCTCCTCCAAAAGAAATTTGTACATCAAATTGAATGCAAATTCTGACTTTAGGAATTCAAACACTCTTCTTTTCTAGGTGTGAAGTTGGTACCTGGGTCAGGAACCTTGGGTCAACAGTATGTGACCCCGCAGCAAGCCATCGTGGAGAAAGGAAGTGACATCATTATTGTTGGAAGAGATATTTATGAGGTAAAGTGCTTGAAAAGGGAGTGAATGATATCAAAAAGAGGAAGATAAGTGCAATAAGAAAATTATAATTAGTAATTAGATTAAAATATGATAACGAGATGAAGAAAGGAAAACAAAGGAAAAGAACGAGATACAAGAAAGAAAACAAAGTGGGAATAAAGGTGGGTGGGGGGGGGGAAGGAGATTAAAAGATAAAGGTGACACCCTGATACACACTGCATACATCACATCACATAAACATTACATTTTCTATGTTTGTAAATAACTTCAAACTTCTGGTGATCGAAGATGTTACATAGGTTGAAACTTGAACAAAACTAACAAGTTTGGTTTTTCCGTTTGTTGAATTCTTAAGTTGAGATGTCATTCTAATCTCTACCTTCTTCAATATTGTTTTTACCTCAACAGGCTTCCAATCGAGTCGGGGCTGCTGCGAATTACAAGAAAGTCGGTTACCAAGCTTACTGTGCTCGGATGTTCAGAAGAAAAGATAAAGATTAAGACAGAGAATTGAAAGCAAAGCAAAACAAAACAAAAACAGTTTCTTTATGCAACTTCATCAATATAGCCACCCAGTTTACCACTTTATTCTTTCCACATTTTATTAAATAAAAGCCACATTAAAAGTCAAGTTCTGTATTTCTTTGGTTTTGGATTATAATACTCAATTAATGTATTTTGGGGGAATGTGGATGCTTATTACTTGGCAAAGTAAAAGTAAATATGAAAATAGAGTCCATTCAAAACCAAATCAAGGACAAGTCAGGTAAAAATTCTGCACATATTTATATAATTTTTGTTTGTTTTTGTACTCGATATTGTTTGGCGGAGAATGTGGGTGCCTATTCCTTGGCACAGCAGGAGTAAACATGATAGTAGAGTGGTTTTCTAATTTTGATATATTAGAATTTTGTTTATGGTGCCACAACGGTTGATTGGCTAGATCTTTAGGAAGTTCTGGTTTTAAAATACAAATGCTACCATATTTGTAATATTTGCGATAATTCCGCAAGTGTTATAGAAGTTTCATTCACCAGATAACAGATCAGATAACAGATCAGATAAGAGATCAGACTACCAGATCAGATCAAATCAGTAAAATGACCGTCTGGAACTGATTTTAAATATATACTTAATTCAACGATTTAAATTTTTGTGAATTTTTGGATGTGTTAAGGTTCGAAAACAAATCTGGACTAGGGGATTTACAGTGATAACCTTCAGTTGCGCAGAATGTGACAACTGTAGACATGTGTCACTTACATAACTCAAGTCAAGAATGATATCAGGATTGTTGCCCTTAAAGGCATTAAAGACTCGTCCTAAACCGCGTGCGGCCATCTGAAAAAGTTAACTTGCTGTTGCTTGCAAGTGACGTTTTGTTCGTGTCGCTACAAAATGCAGACAGTAATGAAACGTG
>JAAAKB020206374.1:0-11655 GCA_010014835.2 Apostichopus leukothele | reverse complement strand
ATGTAGGAAACACGTAG
This sequence comes from Apostichopus leukothele, assembly GCA_010014835.2. Classification (NCBI taxonomy): domain Eukaryota; kingdom Metazoa; phylum Echinodermata; class Holothuroidea; order Aspidochirotida; family Stichopodidae; genus Apostichopus; species Apostichopus leukothele. Next base: position 11,638 of record JAAAKB020206374.1, on the reverse strand, counting down.
TAAGCATGTAGGAAACACGTAGTAAGCATGTAGGAAACACGTAGTAAGCATGTAGGAAACACGTAGTAAGCATGTAGGAAACTTAAAATGCCAAAGTTAGTTGAGTGAAGAAGTTCTGTGGAACGGCACAGACACAAATTTGAAAATTAGATTGAAACAAATTTTTAAAAACTTGGAGAGAACTGAATTGAGAAGCAAGAAATATGAACTAAAAAAGTGGCCGGCATGTATTAGATTAAATGAAGATCTCTATTCCTTTTAGATCGTTTCATAGTATGATGCATTTTTTTTTTTTTGGCATTTAGATGATAGAAACGGACGATCAGTTTGGGCCCATCCAAGGAGGCTACGATTTCTACGTCGACTTCAGTGGCCCCGAACCGACTTTTCCCACGGGGAGACCAGAGAGAGAACACAGCTACTTAGAGGTATGCCACCTCATACGAAACATGCTTCTATGTTATTTGAATCTTTGAGAATTAATAATACTTACACAAGAACAAGTCTCCAGAGCAATGCCCATTCTGTGAAAGATCTTCTCTTAGATGTATCCGCATTGGTGACAGGAAGCATTGACTGTTTTTTTTTTACGGATACTATTCAACAGATAGAAATCCTACAGGTTCATGAAATTCATGTATGTTTGGTTCATCTACGAAAGGATAAACAGAAAGTGTCGTTTTACTCAAGATTGGTTCGGTTCGAGTGTTATTAACTTGACAAATTCAAAGATGACGAGGTATCACATCTTATGTCAGCCTTTCTTCGTCTTAATGGTTATGGATAAACTTTTCTTCACATCAACAATTATTTTTAATTGGATGAGCAGATTTGAGCCTAACAAAGGACAGGCAATTGTTTTTCTCCCCAAATCCCCTCCTTCTCCTTCATTGCTCTCAGTATTCTTATCAAATTTCTTTCCAATATTTTACGGCTCTCAAGGGAAGCCGTTAAACTTCTCACTCTCGGCATTTTCTGTCTGCAGATGAAGAACCGGATAGGTGTCCACAGAGAGACCGTCAAGAAGGGTCTATTTTGGGACGACCTCTACATCGGTTTCAATAACCGCATCTCGAGGGAACCGGATACATTCCATTATCAGTGAGTTTCATCCTCATCTATCATCTCTTTGCAATCCTCAAAATTAGTGCTTTGCCTTTCATCTTTGACCGTCCCCTCAAGTGAACCATAAATATTCCATTTTCAGTAGGTTTTCTCGTCGAAATTGGATTTTGTTGTTTTTGTTCACTCGGTTGACCCTGAACATATTACAGGACTTAAAGCATCGACAAGTATCTTTGAAAGCTGATGATATAAGCCGAGTAACTGACGCTGTTCCAGTCAATAGACTAGTTGACTAGATTTGGTATAGTCAGAACAAGCACCACACCCGTAGAAGGACATGTCCACTAGTCAGAATAATGAACACACCCTTAGAAGGGCACGTCCACTAGTCAAAACAAGCACCCCACCCAAAGAAGGACACATCCACTGGTCAGAACAAACACCACACCCATAGAAGGACACGTCCACTAGTCAAAACAAGCACCACACCCATAGAAGGACACGTCCACTAGTCAAAACAAGCACCACACCCATAGAAGGACACGTCCACTAGTCAGAACAAACACCACACCCAGAGAAGGACAAGTCCGCACAAGCACCACACCCCTAGAAGGACAAGTCCACTAGTCAGAACAAACACCAGGCCGCAGAAGGACACGTCCACCCACCACTGGTACAATTAAAACCAACTACTAACCAACCTAAACGGGGTGTTTATTTAAATTCAGTTTTAACCCCAAGAAGCATAAAAAACTGTCAAAGAATCGCAGACTTCTGCGACAATAATCAGCGTCTTGAGTAAATTCAGTTTTAGCCAGAGCAAACACCACAACTTTAAAGGGACACCCAAAACTACAAATTTAAAGGTGCATTAGTCGGAAGACCATTTACTGCTTACAATAGCAATTGTTCGACCTGAAACGTATGTACTTAGCTTTGCGGTATGATTTACAGAACTTCTCTTATACTTCCAAACATCCTTTAGGTTCTGGAATCACATGCAGATTCTTCTGAAAGTTGCCACTCCGAATTGGGAGGCGTTCCTCGCTGACATGAAGGCGAAGAATGCTGCAAAGAGGGATGTATGGGCGCCAGAAAAGGTTGAGGATATAGCAGGTAAATTTAACGATATTAATAATGATAATAATCAACAATAAGAAGAAAAGAAACAATAGAAATAGTTTTAATTTAGCTAGGTGGTCACATTATGGGTTTGTATGTGGATCGCATGTAACATTACATTACATTAACATGTCTATTGCTGACTGAACTGGGTCCGATAGACCAAACCCTATACTTTATCTAACTGAAAAATTATAATTTGCCATTGATAATGGGCCAATGAGACCTTCCAAAAGGATTTGACCTACTGCATGTAAATTAGCATTCAAAGTAACTTGTGGGTTTCTTTCGGTTCGGAAGTTTCTTGGCCCGGACACTTTTTAATGTGAGTATGTTTCAAAAGAAACGGCATGTGGGAAATTTTTAGAAAATGTTGGGCCTTTTCCTCATTTTTGGATATGATACTTGACTAGTCTATTAAAGTAAGGAATGACATTGTTTTTGGGATCGCTACCATTTCATAGCACCAGACAGTTTGACCACGATCAATGTGGAATTGCTGCTTCAGTGCGTATTTCAATATAGAAGAGATTTTCTTGTTTGAAAGCTATACGGTCCTTTATTCACTTCTCAGGCGTAACCAAGCATATACCCAACGGACAACCCCGAACTCCGGCGGTTCCGACAAACGGGTACAATTGGCGAACCTACGCGACCGTCCTAGCGTCATCTCTGGTCGGGGCATTGGCAATAGCATACATGTGGAAATCCAAACCATCTTTATGAGCAGCGGTTCCTATTCTTCTCTCTCTCTCCTTTCTTTCCCTTCGTAATGGTGTATTTTTTGGATATTTCTGAATTTTAAAAAGTGAAAAAAACACACTTTGACATTTACGATAAATTCAACCTACTGAAATTAGGCTGCATTGGTCTGCTTAGCAAGGCTCGCAAAAGTCGAAAGTGTTTTGAAGAATCTGTGAGGTGTTGACGTTCTTTCGGTAGTCGTCGTAAATCCCATGGTAGTTTTTCGAAGTGCAATTGGTCTAAATTTGAGCTTAATTCAGGACATTATCATATTTAAAAATCTAAAGAATCATGTCAAAGAGATTGCATAAAAATGTACAAATGGTCACAAAAGGTGGGGATTTATATTGAGGTTGAGGTATTATGGAAGTCAGAGGTTTGGGATTATTATTAGACCAAGATCAGGCCAAAAATGTCAAATTTGCATTTTTGTTTTCATTTTAGTCGAAAAAATAATCATGTTATCATTATGTCCTCTTGGGTTCGGGAATGCTTATAATATTACAAAAGTTAGTATTATAGAATTAAAGAGTGACGTTGGGTTCAAGGTTACTTTTGATATGTCGTGGACCAATTAGAAACCGTTGGTCACGTTATATCTATAACAATTTATATGTTTGGAGAAGATGACCATTTAAGGAGCTGAGGGGTTCATCAATCATCAATTTAGCCCTTAAAGGAGATCATTCTAAAGATTTATATTTATATTTTGAAAAGGTGGAAAATATTCTTGAAAACCAGATTAGCTATAGATACATTACTAGCAGTGAAATATTTCCTTTTTCTTTATGACTACAATATATCAAGACTAAACTCCTATCTGAAGTTGTCCTTTCAAAGTTAGTCTCCGCAATTTAAGAAATAGTCATTTAAAATTTAGTCGCCAGAAGTTTTCATTACCCATTTTTCAGGTCAAATTATGTTTTTGTTTGTTTGTGAAAAGAAAATGTCTATGTGACATCTCTCTGGTAGTAAAAAGTTTGACATTGGTTGGTAGGAATATGGTTAAAAGGGTACCTTTACTTATAATTTCAGCGGGTAACGTAAAAAGGCTAATATGTTGTCTAACAAATAGTTAATTTAATATTATTATTATTACTTGGACATTCAGGTTTGTTATATAAGCCTGATAAAAACAATCTTGGTTTTTTTTTTACATATATATGTATATATATTTTTTTCAATAATGCTGTTGTCTCCTAACAAATATTTTGTATACTTCAAATTGTATCATAAAAGGACTGAAATTTTAACTGATATATTCTTCATGTAATTCACAGCAATGTTGGTTTATGCATTTGTTTTGTAACTTTAGCACAATACCCTTGATTCTTAATCTTGTGGTTGTGTAATGTAAGAACTGCAAAGCCATGTGACTGTACAACCAGAGTTGTAAACAGGTCCCTGTAATTTTTTTTTTTTTTTAGGTCTAAAAGCCGTTTCTTAGTCGGGTGACTTGTTTGAGTCTGCGTCAGTTGTGAACTTGAATCATGGTATCGTCATAATTCTGAAAAGAGTCCAGTCTTATTTTAGTTTTGAAATTTATTAGTTTGAGTTTATGACTGGTTACAACAGTGTACACGACAGCACACACAGTTAATACTGGGTGTCATTAAAATCAAGAAATATAAAGTTTATCGCTTATGATCATGAACATAATGGATCCAGTATTTGGAAAAGAAATGGCTAAAAGTCCTACTCTCGGTAGGTTTTCAGTGAGTCATTTATAGTCTTTAGTTAAATACTGAAAATTGTGATTTAATATATGTCTGCACCAGTTTTGTGCTATCTGCAGTTATTGATTGCTTGATTTTTTTTTACTTATTCTTCCTTACATAAAGATCGCATCGTTTGGAGAAAGTGTTTATTTTACATATTATCTACTAAACGTTTTGAAATGTCCTTCTAGCATAATGAATCATGGAATCAAGAGGTGATCAATATTTCTACTTCTATTTCTACAACTAAACCTCAATATGAATATCCTCTTTTATTTTTATTTAATTTTCAAACAGAAATGGGGGATGGGGAAGTGTGTAGGGGGTGGGGAAGTGTGTAGGGGGTGAGGCTGGTTCTATAATTTTGTTGATACAAAGCAGAGAAGACTTTGAAGCAGAAATTTCATCCACTTTGACAAAATGATTACATCATGCCTGAAGGAAAATTTTTCATATACGGAATACAAACTTTTTTTCATCTTTTTGCGTTAAGAAAAACAAGGAATAAAGCGTAGTTAATGCTTATATGTGGACAAGGGCCTATATTTGGTCGACTCAAAGAGTAGGTCTAGTTTTTATAAATTCATCAGATGCATGCACAGCGATCACAGCCACTCCGTTTTCAGACGGCTCAAAGATAACTCTTCTAATAATTTAACACTAATAATTGACTGGTGCCTGGTGGTTTGATTTATCACGCTAAAATGGCCACCCGTGCATGTGGGAGAAAACGAATGTCTTAGTTACTTAGACTTTGCGTGGGATGGCTATCCAATGAAAAGGTTGGTAGCTCATTTTGGATTATGTTTTGAGCAATTTGGTAGAGCATGATGGGGAAGTCGTAGATTTCTCGTGCATGAAAAACCCACCTGGAAGTCTGGTCAGGGCTGGAACCGCCCAACCCTGCGGCCAGATGTATCGGTTCATTGTTCCTACGATGCAATGGCCTTATGGACTCGATCACAGCTCCATTTCAGAATTTGGTCTCTTGGTTAAGGCATGCGTTTGTGAGTTCATATTATTCCGGTATCATATTTATCGCTAAATAAAAGAGTCGTGTTGCAAAATTATCAAGAAACTAAACAAAATAAGTTACAGTTTTGTAAAGTGGCATTGATATCCACTGTATATCATCCTTATACTTTTCTTCGGTTCTTCAAATCCAAAACAACTTTTGGATTGATTTCAGTTTCTTTTATGCTTCAGTTTATTTTGCGCTTACAGAGTTTAATATTAGGGCATGAACGGTTTCATTTAAGCTTTCTGTAGTCTTCGTGAATATAGAAAAACTGGGTCAGGAGTCAATTTAAGTGGGGGTTTTGTTCAGTCCATCGATGGTGTGGCTGACTTGAAGCACCCTAGAGGGTCCATTTAGGTGTTTGGGTGTCAGCTGCACTGGTAGGGTGTAATGATTTAATTCATATACACCTTAAAAACAGTTGACTAGTTTGCTATGAGACCTTTTTGATTTGTTACGATCACACTTTCTCCCTTTGGCTGGGGTAAAAAAAACATATTTATAATTTCTCATTATTTATGCTAAAAGAAAGTGATTTGACATATTCATGATGCCCCTAACTGTGGACAATTTGCTCATTTGTGTGACAATGTGTTAGGAGAAATTTTTGATGTCGAGGGGAAGTTTTGGAAATGTAAATATATTTTGGTCCATCCTTAATAGTGCGACATATACACAGTAGATTATATAACTTTATTATTATTTTATGTATTTTAATATTTGCATAGTCAAAAGTTCCAAAAATCAATTATTAAAGACACATCGGGGAGAAAAGGCAGCAATTTATGAATATTTTAAAATGGTCTTAAATGTCATTAATACTGTCCAACACTATTTGACAAATTTGAAAACAAATTTAAAGTTCTAACCCCCCCCCCCCCCCCCTCATGTTGTTACCATATGACAATGGTTACTAGAGAGTTAAGAATTGAATTTTGATGGCCAAATAATTTCCACTGTTCCGGAAAAAAATAGTGCTGTCTGATGCCTTGATGGAGATGGCTATGCATTGGTCTTTCTAAAATTACTTGTAAATATGTGTTTAATAAACAGACTTCCATGGATGTGTGTTTTACTATATGCTTTAAATTGTGTAATTTACACAGCAACTGCATAAACCTAGGTCATAACTTGGTAGTTTGATGTTTAATGGATTCCACCAGTATAAATGATCGGTTTTGTCAGCCAAAATGGTCTTTAGAAAACCAATGAGAGGGTCTCAAATACTAAGGGAACTCTCTGGCCCATGGAGGGAATTAGCAACATCATTATGTATACTGGTATGTGATTGGACGGTGGTATTTATTCATCATCATTATGTATAACTGTTATGTGATTGGACGGTGGTATTTATTCATCATCATTATGTATACTGGTATGTGATTGGGCGGTGGTATTTATTCATCATCATGTAAACTGGTATGTGATTAGACGGTGGTATTTATTCATCATCATTATGTATGCTGGTATGTGATTGGACGGTGGTATTTATTCATCATCATTATGTATGCTGGTATGTGATTGGACGGTGGTATTTAATCATCATCATTATGTATGCTGGTATGTGATTGGACGATGGTATTTATTCATCATCATTATGTTTACTGGTATGTGATTGGACGGTGGTATTTAATCATCATCATTATGTGTACTGGTATGTGATTGGACGGTGGTATTTATTCATCATCATTATGTATACTGGTATTTGATTGGACGGCGGTATTTATTCATCATCATTATGTATACTGGTATGTGTATGGTCGGTGGTATTTATTCATCATTATGTATACTGGTATTTGATTGGACGGTGGTATTTATTCATTATGTTTACTGGTTTGTGATTGGACAGTGGTATTTATTTCTAGATGTGTCTATATATCGGTTATTCATACTGGACTTTATTCTCAGGTTTCAGATTGAAACAATACTGATGAAATGAAAAGCAACAAAAGAAATTTGGGTGAAACTTCAATGACATGTCTTTGTTACGTTTTGAAAATTTGTTTTGTTTGCTGGCTCAGGTACCTCTCATCCCTGATTTCCCTCTTGCCATCTTCACAGGTGTATTGAACCAACGGAAAGGAATTCAGGTACAAGAATAAGGTTTCCTGTAGTATTCATGGACAAACAGTAATGTCTGAATTCAGTATCGCCAGCATGGTGCTTCACGTTCGCTCGGTTTACACCATATACTTCAGATTTTGCAATTCCCTAAGAATGAATCCATAACTTTACTGCACTGCCTGATTGTATAAATCAGTAGATTTTCTTCTCCCATGTCCTAACCTCCCCCTCCCCCAAACAGAAGAAAATTGAGATTGGCATCCAAAAAGTTGACATTTGAAAGATGCAATCAAATCCAAATAAAAGTTTTTCGGTTTAACTTTCTCTCAAGTCACTTGTGTTCAGTCCCCAACCCCCCACCCCCCAGGTTACTGTGACTTGCAAATGCTCTGTATCCAGTTTCTGTTAGTAAACCCCACAGCTCCATGTAATATTTGCCTTGCTCTGTTTTAACATTTTTACAAATGACATTTTGATATCTCACCGTCAGACGACACACAGATTCGTGAGCTTTACGATAAAATCCTTGAAGGTTGGTTGCCATGCTGATAAGTCAATTAACTCCTGGATGGAACATAATTATACACCCTCAATGTCTAAGAATTAAATATCAGCATCAGAACTGACAAGAATTTATTCAAATTATTTCAAATGTTGACCACACCATATTTGCATATTAAAAGTATTTCTCCATAGAAGATTGTAACAGATCAAGCTATATAGACACCCTTGTAACATTTTTTCTCAAAGTGAATGTTAATGAGCGTTTACTTCATGTTTTTGATTGATCCACAATGTTTCTACACTCAGACACCTTTTTTTAAACAACATGTATCAACATTCTACTGTTACTTCATTAATATGAATTAAAGTCAAGCTTGACATGACAAGCTCATTAAACTTGCATTTCTAGTGTTGAATAAGATTAGGATTAATTTAACAAATTGATCAAAATCAACTCAAAAAGGTGACAAAAAAAAAAAAAAATTAAATAAGAGAAAACACTATTTTTTTTTTGGTTAACATTTATATATTGTCTGCATGCTACAAGACTCATAAATTGATATGATATTAGTTCATAATCTAAGATAGAACATTAATAAAAGTTAATTTACATAGAACACAATATGTTATACATACCCCAAAGTGATTGCATATTCATACTTCTTCAAAAGAATTACTTTTCAACCTTTCTCTGCAGACATGTTTGACACAATTGTGAACAATTAAATTGTTTCATTAGTGACCAATGCAGTTCCCATAGACAAATAAAAGAATTTTGACAGTTACACTGAGATCATAAAAACGCTGACTTCACTCAAATATTTACCAACTGCAAAAACAACCTCCTATTTCTCTGCATGGCAAGTGTAACTATGACATAGCTCTGTGTAGCGAGACTAGCCCGCGAAGCAGCCTCCTAGTTCTCTGCATGGCAAGTTTATCTATGACAAGCTCTGTGTGGCGAGACTCCCGCCAAGCAGCCTCCTAGTTTTCTGCATGGCAAGTTTAACTATGACTAGCTCTGTGTAGCGAGACTAGCCCGCCAAACAGCCTCCTAGTTCTCTGCATGGCAAATCTAACTATGACTAGCTCTGTGTAGCGAGACTAGCCCGCCAAACAGCCTCCTAGTTTTCTGCATGGCAAGTTTAACTATGAGTACTGTACACAACAAGACAAGCCTACTCGGTATAGTGAGTGGAGCCCACTTAGTATGAGTGGAGCCTGCTAGATATAGCAAGTTGAGCCTGCTAGATATAGCAAGTTGAGCCTGCCTGGTATGGCGAGTCAAATGGTCACTACATGGAGAGAGTAGAGACAAGCCTACTACTGTAGTTGTTCTGTATTATAGTGTTCGTAGCAACACAAAACAATACACATGGCACTTGGGCACTGCTCTATAACATGTCATGTTGTCTTCTTCCTTTCTTCTCTCCCCCATACCCCCCCCCCACCCCAAGCCTCAAATTGGCAGTATCCTCCAATCCCCAAACACACCCTGGCTCACTGGACTATTGGTACACATTGCAAAGAGCACCGAATGTAAAACTGGCATAAAGGTTTTAAAACGAAGGAACAATAACAACATTGTTGAAATTCATTTACCCCTGGTTTTAGCTCGAAATACATCAAATCAAAAACCAATTAAAATGTTGACGGCAAATATTAATTAACACTTTTGATACTGTAATATTTCCAACGAGGTTCACAAGTAGCAGTAGAGAATATTTACATCTAGAACGAGCAACCGTGTTTCATAAACGGAACGAAAGTTAAGGAAATAACTGGCAGCAGAAATTTTCATTAATTGGAAAGTGTGTGAACTCATTCCTGATACAAGAACCGTTCTGGTTACATGAATTCCTGCGTTTGAGTTGCGCAACTTTCCGCACAAGCTGCATATGTATATAGCGCCACCTTCTGTAGTCTTCTAACATCATCTGACTACCTGTGATGGGATGTTATAGGCAGACAAGAGAAACAGCCTCTCAGAGGAGACATCCGAGTAACTTCTAAAGCTGATAGCAAAGGAATAAGTATGTCTAGTACAATACATATTGATACAGCATTGCAATTAATTTTTTGGGGTGAGGGTAGTAGACAATTTCAATAACTAACAATCAGTGACAAAGATATAGCTGAAGGGTGTAACATACATCACATTAATGCTCAATGTTCAACTATAGACTGTCACATTTGTTTTTATGATATCATAACTAAATACTGACCTCCAGTGACCTTTAGTATGTGCCCTCAACAGGTTAACACATCCCTGGAATCATGTTTACTTTAAAAAAGAATAAATAGCTCACATGAAAAGTGTCTTTATCTTTATCAATCCATTTTTCTATAATTCAAGAATTGTAGTGAAATTTTAGCTCACAATAATTTCCTAGATGCCATTTTCAAAATATGTTGACGTTGATTTCCTTCGTGATAAAATTGAGCTTGAAGCCATCAACGCACATTGACAACAAATGTCTTGTTCTTGTACAAAAATTTGCTTCCCAAATTATCCAAATAAAAATCCCTCATATTATGAATAGAGCACATTCATTTGCATTCTGAAATTTAATGCACACAATTTTTCTCTCTGTTTTTTGTTTTTGGGTTAAGAAGCAAATATGACTTTATACATGCTTGCTTCAAGTTCACTTCTGGTACCAAATTGGACAATCTTATAAATGACATGTAGAAATTGAATGCTACAGTATTAGTATGTTCTGCATTTGTTTGTTACAACAATAATAAATGCTACTGGACTTATTTTTTTTAATCACCATTGGAAATTTCTCTTAGCATTCTGGGAAAAAAAGAGTAGACTTTGACACACATTTAGCACCGATTGCCAGAATTACAAAACCTACATGATATCATAAAACTGTAATAATTTGATGCCTCATTCTTTGTGAACAAGCTACCAAAATCGATTGACCTTTCTTCTTTATCTTGCTTAAAAAGCTTCACTGTTAATTTAGTCTGAAAAAGCATTGTAAAATACCCTTAACAACTTAACCTAGATTGTTTCACGAGCCCCCTACATCATCACAGCCGCTGGGGCTTTCATTACCGACATTGATGAAAAAGATGAGATAATGTTAGAAAATAAGCCTAATAAAACATACTGTGTAGTAAGAATAAATACATTTCTAGTAGTACTATGATAAATTGGAATTGGAACTATAAAACGGTACACCAACATGAAGAAACTTGTCTACCTAACATCACATATAAAATACCATGTTTCGTGATTACTCTTAAGGCAGACAACATTTTTTTTTAAGACAAAATGGTTCGGCTTGATTAATCTATCTTAATCTTAATCTCGATTTTACCCTTCATCAGAAACACATTTCTTCCTACACCAAACCCCATCCCAGCTCCCTGTTCCCACATCAACACAGAG
>JAAAKB020206263.1:0-11655 GCA_010014835.2 Apostichopus leukothele | reverse complement strand
TCATGTTGGTTTAATTGTTGCCGGCTTAGAAAAATTGTCAGCCAGTTGGGACAACTTCCTAATGCTAATACCTCTCTCAACTGTACTCCAATATCATGCTTCAAAGCACTGGTATTGTCAGTACAAACCTAACCTTGATCTGATAGAAACATGAAAAACTGTTGGTTATCATATTTTTTAATTGCTTGAGAGCATTGTGGACATACAACACTCATTGGTAGTTTTAGTATACTGCCATCCTTGGCATTTGGAATGGATTTTCTTTCAAGGACGGTACAGATCGTCAAAAGCTGAATAAATCCTTTTTCAAAATGACATCGGGATGGTAATGGGAGTTCGGGGTTGGGGGTGGGAGTGGGGTTATAGTAAGCGTCCTACCTCAGTTCCACATATTAAGAATGTGATAATATTGTATTCATCTGGCCTAAGTTACTTTTATTGTGCAGCTCACACTAGTGCCTTCCGTAAAGTCACACACTATGTGGTATTATTAACACTATTTTGTCTCAGATATACAAGTATTAATGATGATTTTTCAAACTTATTTTGACAAAACAAAGGATTTTGTTTGTCTACCCAGGTTTGTTGGTCAAAGGTCATTGGTATCAGCTACAAAAATTTGAGAACTCTCTGAAATTTCCAAACCTTTTTAATAATTCTTTTCTAGAGTTTTTGCACCTTTTGAATTATTATGATATGTTGAGGAGTGGGGTAGATTATTAAATTTGCACACGGGAGAAGATGTCCTGAGGCTGGTACTAACAAAACTGTTTGTTGAAATTTGAGCAAGTAGGTGACAATGATTGGAACTTCTAGCATATTTGAGATCAATGTTAATGACCTTTAAATATGTTTCTTTTAATTAGGCACAAAAAAATGGATCAATTAAAGGAAATACATACACCAACCATCATCTTTTGTCTTTGAGAAAGAGATAACTGTCATGAACAACTTCCCCAGCTTAGAAAAATCTTATTCCATTTGTGAGATTTTGCAGATTTAACGATTTTGCAAACACAAGGCAGGAGACTTGATCAAGTCTAAATGTGTCAACATCAAGCCACATGTACAATTTGTTATGTTTTTATTTAATTAATTAATTCATTTATAATATTTATTTTCTGTAATGGAGATGGAGTTTAACAAATGCTGAATCTAAAATATGGAACCTTTTAATACGAGCTGGTGATGGCATTGGTTTCAGTGTTAAAACTGATCACATTCTACCTTGACATTATGAAAAGTAAAACAAAGAGAATTTAAAAGGTTTTAGGTCTTAGTGGTACTATGACATCACAGATATTCAAAATGGCAGCTGACAGGCACAACTTTTAAGCTAGGTTTCTCCCAATTTGAACAAGACTTTTCTTATCTGTTTGGAGGAATTATCCTCTGAAAACAAATGAGTCATATTAGCCCAACGATTATGTGTTGGTTTGTGTCCCCTTTAAGAAAGAGTTTGGGCTACCTCAGACACAGAAATGTGAGAGATGTTCAAATTGTACCTCAAATATATGTAAACTTTTTAACTGGTTAGTTTTAAATATCACAATTCAGGGTAATATATTTTGTGTTCACCTTAAATCTTTTTTTTTTAACTTAAACATATTTATATATCTGATTGAAGAGTAAAGTTTGTACTTTTAGTCTTACACCAGAAGGTCAAGATATATTCATTGTTAACTATTGAAAGTTTTTCAGAAGGTCCGGGGCTAAGAAGTTGCAATATCTGATTGTACAGGTTGTATACAAGGAATGATTAATGATTCCGTTGCCAAATAAAAAGTTACACTTACACTTACATGACATGACTTTTCTCTTTTCATGAGTTTGTCTTCTTTTTACATGAATTTGACTGTAACTACATCAGGGAGCTCTGATTTAATGCATGTTTACTGAGAGATATAACAGAACAAGTTTCTGGTTGATAGGAAGATGAGTAAAAAGGGGACAAGGGGAGGCATTGAAGGGGGAGGGCAGGAATTGCAAAGGGTATGGTATGAACAGCTTATGTAGATTCACCAGCATCCCCCATTCCTACTGCACCAGCATCATCCCAACTTCCCCCAATCCCCATGAAACCATTCATTATGCTACTGAGTATAAGGCAGAAAGTGGAAAACCTATAGTGACCAGGTTTTGCATTCCTTATACTTGCCAGAGAATTCTCATGACAGTCTCATAGATTCTAGTGGCATCTCTATATGACTTTTAAAACCAATTCTAGCAACCTTTAACCTGCTAAAAGTTAGGGCTAATACCAATAACCTGTAATGATTTTGTATATTTCTAGACTTTAAAGATAATACAAAAGTTAAAATTCCTTAACCTGACCCACAACCACACTTGGCTCACTGTTATGGGGCAGTAATACTTTTCATATATGTGGATAAATCTAATACCATTTGAGATGGACAAATAGAGGAAGTAAGCTAGATTATTGTATAAGGAAATGACAGAGAAATTTGGGAGGGGTGGAGGTCGGTTTCGGTCCTTGGTCAATATTGAAGGTGAGCTGATGGCCCAGTGCAAATAAATTGGGGCCTGGACAGTATCTTGGACTGAGGCTAGATTGGCAGGTAGATTAGAGTTGTGCCTTATGTGAAACTTCATACATACTTAAGTACACTTAAAATAAACGGAAGAATCCGGCCGGTGAAAGATGGGACTTATTCCGTCCATGAGCATAGAGAGAGTGACATCCAATAGTTATGAAAGTTCACACGGCTTCCCATATGTAACTTTACGTATTGTATACAACGTTCAATCAAAGGTTGGCTATGTTGCACAAGTGAAAGCTATCTTCAAATAGTTCAAATGTTTACATTTCGTCGCTACGAACGCTACAGTACTGTATCTGGGGTATGCGAGGACGTTTTTTTTCATTTGATTGAGTTTTAAAGCTCCAAATGTGATGTCATTAAAGAGAATAGTAAGTTTCTTCAAACAGATTAAATAACAACCTCAAAAGTGGCTGAGCTGCGATAACCTGCTGTTAATAAGTTGCTACATTGTTCACTGGTTACGTTTAGGTTAGGCTAACCGAGTCTAACTTAATCTAAGCCTAGGCTAGGCCTAACGTTAGGTATAGCTGAGGCATAAAATTGTAAAGTTGTAGGGTACTTATCTCTACACACTGATGCAGTAGACCCATGCATGGTGATACTAGAGATCTTTTAGAGTTCCTTCTCTATAATGGAACTCTAGGTAAAACTACAATAGGCTTCACGTTAGTCCAAGTAACAGTGATGCCATGTAATTCAGATTCCAAAAAGCAATTTAAAATAGGTTAGGCTATAGCTGTTGTGGTAGCATACGCCCATTAAAGCCCCATTGACTTACACACTAAATCAAAAAAGTGATGTGGCCTCTAAGTCTAGATAGAAAATCTCACTAGCTAAACGCTACCCATCACCGGATAGCTGACAAGTTGGCCTTTCATGGCACCATCAATTTTCCGTATCATGACCATGTAGATTTTTTGCTCTCCGACCGGAAGTTTTCGTCATTTGTAAACAAACCTATTCACTCAGTAGTTAACAATTTTCGTATGCTGCTCCTGGGAGGCCTAAAGGGGTCTAAAATTGCCTCAATTGACCCAATCTTTGCACCACATACATGTACTTCCATTCATGCTCTTCTTGTGTGGATAAGTTGGTTCCATGGGTGTTGTGCATGAGCATTTATAAAGTTAGCTAACTAGGCCTTGGCTAGATTTATTGAAGTAACTGTGACAAACTTCCTGGAGTAAAGGAAGGTTTAGCCAGTCAACATATGTTGTAACTTCAATCAAACGGTATGTTGAGATAGGGACAAGATATGGAGACAGGGTTTCATCTAACACTGGATTTTTTCTTCTTTAATATAAGTTTATATGCCACCGGATTATATCTTTAGACAAATACTCTATAGAAAGATTACATCAAGGAAATGTACAAAGAATACTATATTATGACAACATGAAACAGGTCAAGCAGAACTTCCTAACTTTTATTTTACTGTGTTTGTTTGTCTGTAATCTTCATTTTTTGCAGAGTTAAAATGAGCAGTCAGCTTAAGGAACAAAGGTCTCTGCCCTCTGATCTCGACGGTTCGGCGAATGGTCATGTCGGTAAAGTCAAGCCTGTCACTTCTCTAAAGGGGAAGAAAACAGCACATGTGACTCCTCTACAGTCAAGTTCACAGGTACCGTTCCAGACCACAAAGCTGCAGACCAAATATAGCACATGGACACCAATTTTGCACAAGCCAAGCAATGAACAGGTAAAGTATACATTTTATACAAAATTCTGGGTTTAATATATATGTGTTACAAATGTTTACTCATTGCACACAGCAGAGTAACAAGGCTGGGGGCCTAAGGATTACATCAGGCACAAAAGGCCATTTATGGCCAGGATTATTTTAACTTACTATGGGTCCCATTTGAGTGAGGATAGTTTAATTAATCTAGTGTTAGCCAATTATTGACCTCTTTAACACCAGGATAAATCATACAGAAGTCTGCTGATAATGGAGAAAGCAAAACAGAAACAAAGGAAACTGTTTGAAGCTTGCTGCACTTAATGGTCTATCTGTTATCCAATAGCAAAGTGCTTTGCAATATGTCCAAATTTCTAAACAAATGCAAAAAGGCTTTTGTGTGAAAATCTAATGAATTGTTTGAAAAGTTTTAAACAAACTGTGATTTAGTTTTTGTGCCATAAACATTCATTTAAGTAGTGAACGTATGTATTAAAGTGCTTCCATTTTACACATTTTTATTTCTGCAGCTGTACGTTGAAAGGAGAGATTTAATAGGACATTGGGTGAGTAATGAGTATCATGTACCTGTTATTGCATGGTATATACAGCTGTATGTCTTTCACTGAAAGTATAGCATACTTTGATTAGTTAGATAAGGTAGTAATTAATATTAACAAGTATATTAGACCAATGGGAGCAAAGTGAAGATATTTCATTCTCAGATCTTATCATTCCTTGGAGTAGGATTAGAGGATTTAATTTCCAATGCAGTCATGCATATATTCAGATATTCAGAACTGAACTTTTAATTTGTCAGTGACGAGAAAAAAAAGACTGGTGGGTCTCCCCCTTCAAGGGCAGACTCCTCCTTACTTGAAGTGGATGGTGCCGTAGGTAAGATGGAGATGAAAATTTACTGTAGTTCCTCTTCATATTTAAGCCACTGTAGAAATATTTCTGCCATGCACCATTTCTATGACAAGATGGGCACATGTACTTGGGCTGCTGCGATGAACCTTTTTGACTTAAAAAATGTCTTGTTTCAATTTCCAAACAGTTTGATCTCTGGACGGACATCCAAAGGAAACGTTTCCTACGTTACATTCTTGGTCACTGCAAACGGAATCAGATCAACTTCTTGCACAAGTTCTTCAACGACAACGTTCCCGTGACTCACGCTGACTTCACGAAATACTTGCCTCGCTTCTTGAGTCTATATATCTTTTCATTTCTGGACCCTAGAAGTCTTAGCAGGGGTGGCATGGTATGCTGGCACTGGAAGTATCTAGCAGAACAGGTAAAATGACCGCCCCTTACTTAATACTTCTCCCCCCCCACACACCTGTCCCTCCACACACTCCTACTCCTCACCCTATCCCCTCCCTTTAACATCCAACAATCTTTGTACCCCATCATCAAATTTGGCCAGATCTTTTGTAAGATCTATTTTACACATTTCAGTTTGTCCAATTTCTCCTACTTTGGGTTTCTTGCATGTTGCATGATTTGTTTATTTCTATTGTTGTAATCAGGACGCCCTATGGATGCCCAAATGTATACGTCAGGGATGGTTTCTACCATACACGCCCAAACCAAACGAGTATGGATCTTGGAAGTTACACTACATCAAATGTTTGCAGTCACTAGATGTTGCCCACCCTACTGACAAGGTAGGGTCCTGTTTCAACGGGTGCCTTTTTAGCTCAACGGGAGTTGAGTCATTTCGTCTTTAAGGCTGAAAGCTCTTGCAATGAATTGATAGCAGCACTGATCTTTGTTGATTTATTTACTTGAGTTTAGTTAAGATTCCCAAGGCATTTATCGTTTATTTTGGTGATTAAAATCCTTCTAAAATTGCCCATCATCGAGACAAATTTTAATAGCCGCCTGGTCGTCCAAGATGACCAAATTTCTATTTGGACGACCAACATCAGCTTTGGAGGTTGTGTTAGGGATGACTAGCTGTTTATATCAAAGTCAGATAGCTTTGTTACGAAATGGCCCGAATTAGGTAAAATGATAAATTGGTATCACCCTCCATCACTTTGATACTGAAATAAACAAAACCAGTGGTAGGTCCATGATCCACCCAAAGGTGAAGTTACTTCTTGACCCAAAGCTGGTATTATTTTCACCAAACTTACACATCCCTCCTACAGTGTACATATTGATCATTCTTTGTTGTGTTTTGTACATTCTTTCAAACGACCAAATATGCTGTTCGGACAACCAAATGGCGAAACCCCAAAAAATCAAAAAAGTTACACTGCTGAGTCTGTTCATATGTACGATGTTTGGAAAGTATCTGTCCCATGCTGTTGAAGAGTGCATCCCCGACCCCGTTTATGCTGCATGGAATAAATGATTTACATTTAAGTAGCATTAGTTAAATGCGTCAATGGTAATGGACTAGTATGGTAATGGTAATGGACTAAGTATCCAATTTACAATAGTACAAAGAACAAAGAACGTATAAACACCTATTATTATTCCGTGTGATATGTATCTTTTCCTCCATAAACAGACAGAACGATATGGACGTCAAAGTGATGGCAGCAGATACATGACAGAGGAAGAGAAGGCCCGAAGGAGAAGAGCGCTGGAACAAAAAAACTCTGACAAACAGGCCACCAGTGAGTGTTCAAACATTATTCTATTTCTTCTCACTTCGGGAGGGTATTTATGTTTATAATTTTCTCCATGAAATACTACTGAACAGAAGCTTCATTGTTAAGTTTGCTGTATTACAGCACTGCCAATACTGGTGCTTCAAATGATTTGTGAATTCTGAACGTTACTTCTCAAAATAAATATCAAGTTACCGTGGCTACTCAAAATGGTCGATATCAACCCCCACCCCCCCCTGTGGGTGAAGGCTCTGGGTCCACAAAAGAAGATTAAACTGACATTGGTGACTGAGCAGTAAGAGAATGTGATGAAAAGGTGACATTTGTAACAGGAAATGAAATGAAAAGGCTTGTCGTGAATTAAGTTTATATCTAGAACTCTCGTCTTTTCTTCTACGAAGTGATTTGGAGGGAGCGACCACCATGGCTAGATCCTGATCCTAAACCAGCCGATCTCGTTCAGGGACACAACTCTCTGATCGCATCAGCTAACCCAAAGGTTGATCCAACGAGAATCAGGGGACATCTTAGATCATTTACCGAACCGTCAGAAAGAAGCTTTGAATATGGTCTCAAGTCCACCGGAAGAAAGTCTCATCACAGATCCACCACGGTAAGATGACTGAAAATTAATTGTTTACATCAATCAGTTAATAAGATGTAAAGAGAGAGAGAGAAAATGAAATAGATTTTGGTTACCTCTAGGGTATCTTGAAACACAGACTTTGGTATTGTTGGTTGTATAACCGAGGTGTTAGACTTGCTTACAATCTACAAAATAGGCTTTACAGTGGTGCTTATGGGATTTGGTATTTTCATTTGTTCCAGAGCATATATTTTTCTAGTGTCCTGCATATGTCAATGTTCTGTGTTTCCACACTTTTATGAATATTTTCTGTACAAATTAAATTTGAACTTGATTTTGAACTGAATTTATTATCACTCATCAATATCTGGTCATAATTTGGATGGTCAAAATAGCCTGATAAGTGTTTGGCAAACTCTCAGTGAATTTTTTCAACTCCCTGAAATTTGGAGGTAATTAATAACAACTTTTATATGTCTTTGTGAATTCTTATTCAAGGAATGTGAACATAGCCTTGAAGGTAAACACAAGAAGCTCTCAGATGCTATGGAGGAGGAAGGATGCCTAGTAAGAAGTAACACCGTGGACCAGAAATGGCTGCCTCCCCAAAGAAATAGATCCATCTATAGAAGGTACGGTAGAATGGAATTATGGGAAAAAGAATTGATCTGAACAATTCAAGCTTTGTTTTTCCTACTATAGTTGCATAAATTTTAAAACACAATTTTCAGCTTAGTTGTGTTTAAGGTTGACATTAAATGAAATTTAAGAATGAAAAAAAAACTTAATAATATTGTAAACATAAAAACAATGAAAAAGGGTTACACAACTACAGTTATGAAAATCAAGGGAAAACTGACTTACACTGGAGTAAATCCACCTAAATGTAGTTTCTGATTTTAGAGTAATAAATATGCGAATACTATTGATAAAAAATGAGAATTAAATGCACCTATTCAACTCTTTGTTTCTGTCATCAGTAAATGTATGTTTTTTATTTTCATTTTAATCTTCAATTTTCCTTTGTTTTTCAGGAAAGATCTCTCTGGAGGTGGAGGTGACTACACCCTAGGTGTCTCCTCTGCCTTTGGACCATCCCGACCTCAGTCACGTGGAGGGTCTACCCCTGGAGATAACAGATTAGTCATACTTGCATCTAATGTTCCTGCCTATGAGGTAAGTTGTCCTACAATTACAGTTACCAAGTGACAAAATTAATACAGAAACTCCTTTATTTATTTTTAGTGATCGATATTTCATTTTTACGGAATGATGAAGAGCTGTGTTGAAAGCCACCACTTTGCTTTTTTTGTTTTGTGATATCCTAGCATAAAATAGCACCATGACGAGGGGTGGGGTGGGGGTGTGGGGAGGCTTGTGGGTGGTGAAAGTAACAAGAGATTATTTGCAATCATTCTATGTTACAAATTATCTTCAGAGAGAAAATAGAGGAGAAATATCTCCTGCTGCATTCTCATTGATTTACAAGAAACCCTGCATCTATATACAGCAAATTATTTACAACAGCTGAAATATTCATGATCATTAATGATGCAAAATGATAAGAGCTAAGAAATTGTTTGGCGTGAACATGATTCAAACCAGTGACCTCAAGGGTCATATGCCCTCTACAGCATCCCTTAAGGTAAGTTTCTATGGGCTCTGTTGGACCAGGGCTTGTGGACGCTTGGGATGCTTTAGCCTTTTTTCTTAACTAAAAATCACTTCTCTTGCCACTGAGCAGCTGGAGTAAATTAGATACACACCAGGCATGGTTCACCACAATTACATATTCTACACTTAGGTCAGAGGTCGTGATTGTCCCAAGGTCTCCGTGGATGACATAGCAAACAGTTTGTTGCACTTTTTGCTGGCAATGAGAAGACATATCTGAAAACAGCATGTCGAGGAAGATGAGGTCATTAGTTTTGTGTTTACGATGTTTTTAATGCGTGCTTTTCATTTTTCCCAGATTCTTTATGCATCTGTTAAACCTGGCATCCTATGCCTGTGTTATGACTACGAAAGTACGACTGTGGAATCCCTACAAGAACAGATAGAAAGCGCAATGATGGGAATTCAGGCAAAGTAAGGTTTATGATAGAATAAGAATGACAAATAACAACTCCAGCCTATGTAGCTTATATGGAGAGTAGGCTAGGCTAGTCACATCCTACTGTGAAAGTGCATAGAATTTTTTTTGCCTAACTAGTGTTATGTATTTTGATAAAGGAAAAAATGAGAAAGTCTATCTCAAGATTTAAGGTATCTTTATGTCAATGCAACCAAACTGGTTCTGTTAGCCAGTTTGGCACAAATTTTCAAATGCTGTGGTAATACTCTATGGGGTATGTTGCAGTATGAACAGTTCCTAACCTGTTATCTCATAGAGACATGATATTCATACTGTTCATACTGACAGTACTTATATGCTTCGAAAGGTGACATGAGACTTTGAAGTCGTCTTGGTCTAAAATGTATTGTTATGTTCGTTTTGAAGTTTCTCCGATGGCTACAGAATTTACTTATGCATACATTACTAGGTGCATTAGTAGTGTAAGAGTGTTGCTTTCACTTGTGCTATGACAAGAGAAAAAGTAAAATAATTGTCGCTTATGGTCAGACTTTTTGCTTTCATTTCAACGTTTTGCCACTCAAAAGTTTCCCTCCAGACATCAGAAAGCCAGTTTTGCAACTTTAAAAAAAAATTATTTAAAAAAAATGAAATTGTGTTTATACCTTTTTCTCTATTTGTTGTCTTTAAGGTCTATTGCAATAATTACCAGAGGCTTAGATGAAATTCATCTCGTCAAAAATGTCGTCTTGTCCAATGATAGTCTGGAGAAACCTGACTTGAAGCATTTCTTTGAGATCATCTCCACATTGATGGTTTCGAGGAAGGAAGGCCCTCATCTGGAAATATTTGCTCCTCTTGCTGCAACAGGTAAAGACATGAGGAGGGAGGGTCTTGTGGTAAGACTTGCTTAAAGTCTTTTGCAACAGACCAAGTAGTACCAAAAAGAAATTTGTTTCATATATTGAAGATGATAGTTGTTGATAGGAGATGCTTAAAGCTTTTCAAGGGACTGGACACTTATTTCTCAAAGTTTATGTTTTCAACAGTTTTTAGAACATTGAAAAAAATTGCAAAATTGATTTTCATTCACTACAACTTTGTGACAAGTAACTCAAGTCTTGGTCTGAGAATAACAGTTACAGTCTCACAAAGAACTTGTGATGGGTTAAAATTCTGAGGAGGAATAAAAATAGTAAATTTAGAAAATGAGAGTTGTAAACCATTCTTGATCCTAGTAAAAATATCTCAATCATTCTATTAATTTCTGTGATCAGGTAAGATGGTTGCAAAAATTTGAAGATGTTTATTGTTTTCCTTCACAAATTAGCATGAAGATAATTTTTTTTAAGGTTACTTGTCAGGGTGAAGCATAATAAAAATATTCTTATATTTATACATATAAAAGCTGAATTTCTAATGATGTCCATTTTTTTTAAATGATACATCCATGTTGTTCAGTTTATAATATTTGTCACTTTCTTCAAAGAGCTGTCGGCCATTTCCAGATATAAATATTCCAAATTAATATTATTGTGTATTAACGATCTTCTTCGAGACATTTCATAATTAAGCTTCTCCCCTCTTTGTATATATTTGCACTCTCTCCATTTCACAAGAATCCACAAAGTAGGTTGATTGATTAATATTTATAAATAATTGCAGTACATGGTTTATTTCAAATATTGGTCTTTTTCTTTACAAAAGAAGAGATATTTTAATTAAACAGAAATATGTTTCATAACTGATAGATAGAATATCAGTGACACCAAAATAGCAAAAACCAATTGGATTGAGTCTCCCAGTTTTTTATAAAAATTACATGTCATATGCTTTCTACAATCAAATTGTTAAACTTTTTTCTTTGGAAATTTGTATTGTGTTTTCACTTTCATGTGTGGGTTAACATTTACATATCACAAAAGAAATAAAAAGAGTTTTTTTTACAGAAAAAAAATGCCTCCACGATATATGATGACAAAATGTATAACCACAGGAAACTTTACAGTGCAGAGTTGTATAATATGATACTTGAAGTATGGACAAATATGAAATGCTACTTATATGCAATGGTTAAGTTTAAGTGGCTGAACTTATTCCTGCTCTGAAATTGAGGCAATTTC
>JAAAKB020206152.1:0-11658 GCA_010014835.2 Apostichopus leukothele | reverse complement strand
CTGACTTCGGTCAGCTTGCGGCTTTGATAAGCCAATGAGGCTTCTTCGCGAGTTCCTGTTTGCAGGAGGATCTAAAACAATCTATACAATTTCGAATGTGCGCAGTTGACGCACTAACGTCGTTTTATACGGAGTGCCAATTGTTTCAAAACATGTCCAAACTGAAATCAACATGTCCAATCTGAAATCGACATGTTCAAACTGAAATCAACATGTCCAACATTTGGCACTCCGTAGTTTTAAGGAATGTGAACGCAGAAACAGTGGACAGATATGACAAGCCACATGTGCAATAATTCGATAAACCGAGTTTATCGCCGTTAAACTCTGTTTTTCGATCGATAAACTGGGTTTATTGACTGGATAACCGTGTTTTTGCGATAAACTCAGTTTATCGAGCGCAAAGCAGAGCTGTTAAAAAAGTGAGGTCTCTAAATCGATAATCTAAGTTTTTCCAGTAGAATGATAAACTAATTTTATCAGATTTTCTTGAGGAACTATGCTTTTCGATTGAAAAACATAGTTCCAATTCGATAAACTCGGTTTATCGAATTATTGCACATGCGGCGTGCCATATCCAATTCGATAAACTCGGTTTATCGAGCGATAAACTGATTTAATCGATAAACTCAGTTTATCGATCGAAAAACAGAGTTAACGGCGATAAACTCGGTTTATCGGATTATTGCACATGTGGCGTGCCATATTATCGAATAACTGTGTTTTTCGGTCGATAAACGAAATCTGGGGGGCTGAAATATCGAAAAACAGAGTTAATCGAATTGATAAACAGAGATTGTCGATAAACTTAGTTTAACGAGCGAAAAACATAGTTCCCATTTGATAAGCTCGGTTTAACGCCGATAATCTTAGTTTATCGAGGTAACCCTGCTTTTCGCTCGATAAACTGAGTTTATCGCGAAAAACACGGTTATCCATTCGATAAACTGAGTTAATCTATCGAAAAATAGAGTTTAACGGCGATAAACTCGGTTTATCGAATTAATGCACATATGGCTTGCCATAGACAGATCGGAGAATTGGAATGTATACAAATGCAGCTACAGTTTCGTGCAGGATACCCCTTTCACCTTTGACCAGTATTGCGCAATATGCTGTCGATAAAAAGAACCTCTGATGAAGAGCCATGTTCTTTGACGGTTCAAAAATAAAGGTGAAAGCGAATTGACGGTTCAGCTGAGTTGCGGCCAGATTGGTGTACTGAACACAAGCAGTCCACCAAATCTAGCGCTGTCATCTACTGATAAGAAAGCGATAGATTTTCTGTAATGCAGAAACGAACGTAGCCCAAAGGAAAACTTTTACGATTCAATTTTCCGATCTTTTCATCGGCTAGCCATTTTTGCAGGAACATGCTACGACTTGGGATAAGAGAGGGACTGGTTTCGTGGAACTAGGCCTAGTAGAATGCAAACACGAATGTCATTGTAAGGTGGTCAATTTAACATTAAAGTTCTAGACTAGGCGTAGCCTAGATCCCTGATAAAGTTAAGCCTTAACTTAAGGTGGTACTGGGAGCTAGGCCTATCACCCGATCGTCGGTTCACTGAGGATGGGGCTTTTGCTGAATTAGCCGATCGTCTGTTGAATAGAATAGTTGCACCTGTGCTTGTTTACCCAATCTTTCGTTCCATAACGATGGTGCTCTTACTTATTTAGCCGATCGTCTGTTGAAATAGCCCTGCAGTGGTGCTGATTAATTGGTTAATTATGCCTGATGTAATGCCTATTACCTGACTGTTGTGAAAAAAACGAACACGATATCAGACCCGGATCCAGGAGTGGGTGAACACACCCTTGGCCTTCACCCTCTGCTGTGTACCTCAAACCTAGGCCTAGCTGCTCTAAGTCTAACCCATGTAATGCTTAGCTCAATCTTGTAGGTAGACCTTCTAACAGTACATCATCATTTTTGTAACCTGTTAGGGTATGTATAGCAAGAATATTTACTGATGCAATTCTTGCCACAATAAGCAGAAAAATATTTTGTGTTTCGACTGATCACTTTTGTCAGACTATTTATATTGTACCAACACTCTTTAAGGATGGAATGAATTTATCTTCATTTTATGCACATCTGTCATTTCTTTCTGAAAAACTTGCATCCCTTAGTGTATAATGGTACCTTCCATCATCTTCAGCTCATTACTAACATTGGGGTAGGCAGTAGTGCCTGTGTAATTTAGTGCATTAATGTGGGCAGGATTCCTTCTTTCGTGCAAAATTAATGGTGATTAACTTTAGGAAAAGTTTATTTCTTGCTGACTGAGTTTTTTACCAAAAAACATCGTTAATTCACATTATCAGTTTACTTGTGTTAACTATCCTACTGTACTACGGTAGATGGGCCTAGATCAGTCTACACCCCCATTTCCTTACATCAAAATGTAGTGTAGCTGTGTGATGAGGCTTACGTTATGTCAAGTGAGTGTTATGAGTCCTTTGATTAGGTTAAATTTTTGTGAGGATTAAAGGGTGATAACGTGTGAGTCTCTTGAATGTTAAAGGTAGAATGACTTGCAAAGAGATAGGCATAGGCTACAGAATACACAACTAGTTGTTGCTTTGGACTAGACACCATGATATATTGTTATAGAAATGTAATAGTATTGTAATATGTAGGCTTATACAATTAACTTTACATACATGTGTGCAGTTATCATAATCAATAACATTACCACC
Source organism: Apostichopus leukothele (assembly GCA_010014835.2). Classification (NCBI taxonomy): domain Eukaryota; kingdom Metazoa; phylum Echinodermata; class Holothuroidea; order Aspidochirotida; family Stichopodidae; genus Apostichopus; species Apostichopus leukothele. Next base: position 8,955 of record JAAAKB020206152.1, on the reverse strand, counting down.
CTGAAATAACAAGTGACAGATGTAATAGTTAACCTACTGCCATGCATCGCTCAAGCTATAGTCTACAAGCATATCAGGATCCTGGGGTCACTGGTTCCAAGCTCGTTCTAGCCAAGGGAGCTCTGGCCGTAGGATTTGTACTCTTGAGATCAATGTCCTGTTGTGATTCCTGTCCTTGCATTAAACTTTTCTGCTCTTTCAAAATTTTATAGCATCCCAGTTATTTTGACTTTCTTGATTTATGGAAAGACCTTAAGGCCTACTGTACTTCTGGCCTTGTTAGAAACTCATGCCTAGATGCCTTTCTAAGCTTTACATTCACCAAACAGTTGAATAAAGATTGAGTTTCATGCTGAGGATTGTAATTTATTCACAATAAAACCATCCTTACACCAATCAGTCTCAAAAATAGTCTCCAATTACTCACACCACAAAAGTTTTACAGGCCCTCTCCAAGAGAATTGGTTTCAGTTTTGAAAGGACTAATAATTATGAAAGTTCATTCTCAGTACATTTCTATTGTTTAAACATAGTTTGGTTCACCCTGAGATGATGGAGATGGAACCATCTCTATGGCCTTGGCATCACTCTCTCAGCTTATTGAACCAAATATTTTCCATCCTTTCACAGCTTGCTAAAGAGCTTCGTTCTGGTGAGGTCTCTGTATCTGAATTGTGCAACAGATGCAAAGAGAGAGCTTCTAAGTTGAATAGTCTTAATGCATTGGTAACGACAACTTTCGAGCAGGCTGAAAAACATGCAATGGAAAGTAACCAAAGGATCCAATCAGGTTTGATTTTGCTATTAAAGATGTTTTAATTTTTCTTCACCTGTTTGTAAACTGAGCTATATCTGTCAACTTCAATAAAGGACTAAATTGCTTTAAGCTGCCTGTTATTGCTGAATAAACAGTCGGACCATAAATTTGAGGGAATAACAGATGAGGTGCAGGGGTCAAGAGGGTCTATATAATTTTGTTTTTCAGGTCTGCATAAATGAATGGTCTTACTTAGTTTTGTAAATACCTTTCATTATTTGCTTCATATGACTATGAGGCTAACAAACATTTTGACTAATATGGACTTGTAGACCATCTCTAACATGACTGATTCACAAATTAAAGGCAGCCAAAAGACAATGTGTTCTCCTTTATACACTGTCTTGGGAAAGCAAAGGGATTCTAACTGCTCTATCCAAAATTAATTTATAGTTAATATTTCAAAGCATGGTATTTCCATGTGTCAATAGAAGTTAACAATAAAAGAAAAGTGAATTGACTCTTAGTGTATTGTATGTATGATGCACTTTGTCAGTAGTGTCCTTGAAACATGAAAATAACACTGCACCATGTTGCTTAGCAACAACAGACAGTCTATATTCCTTCCAAAATTGATGTGTTTCTAGGGATTTGTGCATACTAGTGAGAAATAACAGATGGTCAGGAATGGTCACATGATGTCATATCAGCCAATCAGATGCAAGAACGAAAATAAAAAAAAGGAGTAGAATGAGATATCTCTGATACAGGCAAACATAACTTTGGCCAAATATATTGTCAATAAGACTCAGTTACTTATTACTGACAACCCATTTTCTAATCAACTTCTAGAAAATAGAAGCAATGTTACTTCAGTTAAAGAAGATCACACCCAATATAAACAAAATTTAGATGATATCTTGCATCACCAGAAAATTCAAACAACAAATCTGTGATCATGGCATGATTATAATTAGAAATTTACTTTTGGTTTTATTTGTAAAATATCTTCCTTTGTCTTCACAGGATAAATTTTAAATGGTATTGTAGTAGTCTGAGATCATTGAGATGTTCTATTCACCAAACCTACACATCTCCTAGAGTGTACATATCAGTGTTCAATTCACCAAACCTACACATCTCTCCTAGAGTGTACATATTGGTGTTCTATTCATCAAACCTGCACCTCTCTCTTCTCCATAGTTCATATTGGTCATTCTTTGTTATTTTGCTACTTTTTTTCGGAAGCCCACGAGGTAAGACCAGGATGTCCGAGGGACAACAGCTTTAGTTATCAGACAAAGTACTTGGTTTGCTTTCTTGTTTTTTTTGTGGGTTTTGTGGGTGGGAGTGTCCGAACTTTCCAGTGTTGTAGTATGTGAAAACGTTCTCAAGCATCTCAAATGGTACTCAAGTAATTTTTGCAAGTACTGGTACAAATATTTGTTCTAAACAAACTTGGATGTTACTTGCAGTTTTTCTTTACTTTCAGGAAATGCTAGACATATTCTTGATGGGATTCCGTTTGCAGTGAAAGATAACTTCAGTACCAAGGGTATCAGAACCACTTGTGCATCAAAGATCTTGCAAAGTAAATGCATTTAATATCCAGTGTCTCATTGTTCAATTCAGCTTAGCAGTAGTTTTTCTATCAACAAATTGCTACTATCAACCTGAATCACTTCTAGCATTACAAATAATATTCAAATAATAGTGGCAAGTGTAACACAGGAGTCTGTGTTCTAACCTACAATAGGCATGAATGCAGCTTTGCTGAAGTTATCTACATAACTGTTAAGTTACAATGAGTCACATTGGCAGAGTTGGAAAACCAGAGGTTAATTTTAACATTCTGTCTAATGATTATTTCTTCCATCGATGAATGTAATTTTGATCTCACAGTATTTGCAAACTATCTGTCACACTTGAAGGACTATGTATGCAGATAGTATTTTTCATTTTTAGTGAAGGGACATTAAAACATTCAAACACAAAGGAAGAGTGACCTATGTAACATTTTTGCTTTATGTCTTTATGTAGATTACATTCCAGCTTACACTGCAACAGTGGTAGAGAAACTAGAAGAATGTGGTGCTATTCTTATGGGCAAAGCAAATTTGGATGAATTTGCAATGGGGTGAGTGTGTTGACAATGAAATTTGAAGTCTATTCTGAAAATGAAGACTCATGGAAATATATTATGTGATTTGAGATCTTGTATAGATTAGCATCTCATTGCCAAACATTAAAAGTGTGCAATATTTATATATGTTTCTTTCCCCGGTAGCTTCATTGTCAAGTTTGCTCACTGAAGAAAACTGAGCTGGTTGATATTTTGTTTCTATCTTTCATATCAATCAGTTCTGCATGCACTGACAGCATATTTGGACCAACTAGAAACCCTTGGCTTTACCCGTACAAAGAACGAGAGGTGACTGGTCAAAGGTCGGACACACAGGAAGTCCAGGACACAGACTGGTTCATTTCAGGAGGAAGCTCTGGAGGAAGTGCTGTCGCTGTGGCAACAGGCATGGTGCTTGGGTAAGATGTTTGTACTTGCATGGGGTTTGTCCTGTAATAAGGGCATGTGTTTGTGAGTATGATGTATGTATGGGTGTATGCATGTATGTATGTGTCTATATAAAGTCTTGACTTGTCAGCAGGAGAACCCAAACAACAAAGGTCCAGAAGTCACCAGAGTTCAAAGGTTAGAAATGTCATTGGAATCAGCAGAGGTACTGTAGGTATTAATAGTGATAGACACAGTAAGTACAAAAAGTGCAGCATGGTTGAGCTTAATACTAATTATGTTGGTCAATGGAGCAATTGAACATTGTGTTGAAGATAAAAGTTCATCAGATAATGTTAGGGTTTTAGTTGTGTGTCTTAAGCAACAAGCCTCATCAGTAAACACACATCTGATAGATTACAGGTTGACTTGAACGTCCCAATTTCAAATACTAATAATATTAATATTTATTAATATTTTACTAGTTCAATTAGTGCCCTCTGTCCTGGCTGTTTCACTCTAAATGTCAAGCCAGAATATATAATGCTTATGGTATTTGAACATTTGATGCAATACAGTGAAAAAGAGCGTATAAATACATTACTATTAGTATCAGTTAACGCTCTAGGTTCATAACCCTTCATCCCACCATGTATACATGCTAGCTGCGTTGTTTAGCGCTGCATATGCTTGACCACAGGTGTAGTTTAATAGTGTATAGACAATAATTCTGTGTTAATACATGTATAACAGCTCCCTGTTGCCATGATCTCTCTCTCTCTTTCATTGGTACAAACAGAGCAAGTGATATGGAAGTCAAGTTAAACATTGTAAAAAGCAGTCTTTTCCACAATTTATTTCAAGCTAGGCAAAATTGTTGTTTGTTTTAAGTAAAGAATTGACATTGAATCAGCAGGTATGGCAGGCTCAGAACCTTTCTTTAATCCATAATTCTGCCATCTTTGCATTAATGATTGTAAATGGTTGGCTACCAACTTTAGAGAAGGCATTACTGTGTAGGGTCATTGTTGAAGATAATATGTAAAAATATTTAAGCTTGGAAGGAGGGAGGTGATAGGGGGGAGGAGGGGGTTTGGAGAAGCAAAGTGCTCCATATTGGTTGTGCAAGCATTATGTGGGTTGACACATCCCAACAATTTTCTTCAACTTAAAAGAGTTTTCTACTTCTGATGAGTATGTGATAGACGTTAGCATGCCAGCAATATTAAAATGAGAAGCGTATGTTTGTGTTCAGGAGTTGTAAGATTTAACTGATGAAATTTCTTTCTTAGTAGTCATAGATCATCATATACAGCAACATAAATTTAAATCACAGGGTTGTCATCTCACTGTTATTACTCCGACTATTAGCCATATTGTAAGGATATCAACTGTCTCTAATTCCAATGTTAATAAGTACAAAGAATGTTTCTAAACATTCATCATTTGGTTGACATAGCAAAGGTGTATATGAAGCATTAGAGAATTGGTGATATGAAGAGAGAAACTACAATCCTACAATTTGAATTTGAAACTTAATGTATATTTTATTGGTCTTGTGGAGCTCTGTAGTGGTAAAACATTATTTTACTTGGTACAGTTAATTCAACTGGTTGTAATACAACACTAATTCTCCTGCCACACAAAACACTTGCAAACAAATTTACAGTCTCATCAAATGTTTAAAGTATGTGTTATTTTCCAACAACAAGCATAATTGTCAAAATAGTGCAGCCTAGACTTACAATACTCTCATAGCAGATGTACCTAGACTTACAATACTCTCATATCAGATGTACCTAGACTTACAATACTCTCATAGCAGATGTACCTAGGTATATTCTACTTTGCATCTATAATAAAGGGGAACAGAACTTGCTGTTACAGGTACAGAAACTGGAGTATAGTGATGCAGTATTAGTAATAAACTGATTACTTTAGTATTATGGGGAAAGCATTGCACCATCTGTGGATTGCATTTTAGGTATTTTCTATCAACAGGGCACTTGGATCAGACACTGGTGGTTCTACACGAATGCCTGCTTCCATTTGTGGTGTTGTTGGGTTAAAGCCAACCTATGGTTTGTCTTCAAGACATGGTCTTATTCCATTGGTGAATTCTGTAGAAGTCCCTGGTGTTCTGTCAAAGACAGTGGATGATGCTGCTGTCATTTTAGGTAAACATGAATAGCCTATTTTCTTTCACATCTGCCACTTGTAATGTAGCATTGACCAGGCCCACTCTCACCTTGTGTTGTGATTTAATGTACCATCACAATCAACTAGCTGTGGACATGCTACTGAATGACTGATAGCCCTAGCATTATATCATCTGACTATAATGTTTTAGTGTTAAAATAGGTGCTGTCAAAAAGAAATTGGCAAGAAGCAAACATGAAATATTTCATACTTGACAAAGGGTTTTCCCTGAGTGAGACATGTAACTCTGTCAATTTTTGTGAGGTGAAGTGTTGTTAATGTGAAATCTTATAATCTCTAATCTCAAGAATTGTAAATTGGACAAAGTTTGCTTATGATGTAGGATAGTTTAAAATTTGTTTTTAGATTTTTAAGGAAATGTATAAGGTCAGTGTTCAGTAAAGTAGAAACACAATAACTGAATATAAACAAAAAATCAATTTCTCAACGGATGGGTTTCTTATGGTTAGTTTAGGAGCTTTATAGTAACTCTGATATGTCTAGGTTTATTGGTAAAGTATATCCTATCAATACAAACTACTTAAATGCTGAGGTTTCAAGTCATTTGGTATTGTATATTTCAGGTGCTATGTGTGGAGCAGACCCTCTTGATTCAACCACAGTGTCTCTCACTGACCAGTCCTTTCAACTTCCAGATGAAATAGATATTAAAGGACTGAAGGTTGGAATACCTCAGGTAACGGTCTTGTGATGTGATACTTTTAAAAGTGTTTCAATGTCTTGGAAGAAAGTGTTGATCCTAGCAGGATCTTCTTCAGAGTCTGAGATGAAAGAACTCTATTCAGGTATATGGCATGCATGTATATGTTTCAGGCAAATATACTTCTGAGCATTTGTACATTTGCATGTAACACCTGATCGGTAGCTTCATTTATACTTCATAATTTGTTCCTATTCCTTTCTGTAATTGTGGTCAAAAGAGCACTAATGCTTAAACTTTTTAAACATGTTAACTCAGCTTCACAGCTTGGGTTAGTCTGCATACAAAGTAAAGGTGGGTATATGTGAAAATACAAGGCTCATACAATTTGGCAGAGGTCAAAAGTTGTTCAGAACTGTGTACAGTGATCAAACTCATGTAACATTCATAACTGAGCTGCCCAACTTGTGGTTTAGTTGGTCTGCTTAGTATAGTCAATGGTAGAAATGACTCATGACAGAAGAAGGTCAAATGTCATGAAGTTATCCCACATGCATAAACAGCTTGCATAACCAGAATGTTACATTAACAACTGGGCACTACAGTAGTAGTGTCAAACACTTCTATATCATATATGCTTCTATGGCCTTGTGGAAGGTGAGTTTTAAATCAATTTATCCATCAAACAGTAGATGTTTACATCATTCAAGGAAAGCCTTAAGGAGTCTGGGTATTGTATTTTGTGGAGGTCAAACTGTGGCAACCTCATATATACCTGTATTATGTACTGACTCAAGAACGACAGCTGGGACAAATTTTAGACTTTTGAAAGTTCAACAAGTTAGATAATTGAAATCTCAATGCAGGTTTGCTTTCTGGTCAAGACTTAATTACGTGGACACTTTGCCATAATGCAAAGTAAAGGTAAGAGGGTACTGATATGTTTATGTTATATCTCTAGTCTGTCCAAGTTATATTAGGTATCTTCTATAAAAAAAAATATATGAGATGAGTTATACTGTATCAATCGAGCTCTATTATTGGTGTTTCATCAGACGATAATAGATAATTGTGGTATTCATAGTTGGGTGAAACCAGCACAGGGCAAGGAGGTCCCAGATATTTTACTATTAGGCTATCCATTTGGCTTAATTGGCCTATTACTAGTCACTAAACTTAAAAGATTGTTATGCAATGTACCACCAGTGTTTTAGGGGTTGGGAAAAGGCTCTCAAACTCCATATAAAAAGTTAAATGTTCAGTTTCCAATGATAACACCAGATTTTACCAGACTTCCATGATGTGCGATAGTATCTGTTATGTCATGAGAATTCTCACTTCTCTTTGATGTAGGAGTATCACTCTCCAAGACTGGAGGAAGAAGTCTTACAATCATGGAGTAAGGCAGCAGACTTATTTGAGAATGCTGGTGCTAGGGTGATCCCTGTCTCTCTACCGCATACACAATATTCCAATGCTTGCTATTCTGTGCTTTGTGCAGTTGAAGTTGCCTCTAACATGGCCAGATATGATGGTATAGAGTTTGGTGAGTTAAATCTTTCTATGTTTACAGTTCCATGTTTACCATTCATGGACATTGATGAGCTGTTTTCTTAACACTGGTTGCTAATCAATACTTTGTATGTTGAAGGTGCCTCTGGCATGATCAGATGCAAATGCTGTAGAATTTGAGGAGTAGCTATTCTTCTTGGTGACATGTGTTTTAAAATTATTGGCTGTCTGTCTTGGATTTCCATATAAGAACATGGTTCATAGAATGCATTGCTTACATTGAATAGATATGGTTTATATTCTCACTGAAAGCAAATGGTACTGTTTATTGCCACATGCCAGGTGCCAAAGGAAGAGTAACTTTACAAAGTTTAAATAAATGGTGATATGATACTATAATTAGTGCACTACCTGTCAATCAAGAACATGAATAATAAGATGTCTCTATACAGTGTGACACAATCAATAAATCTAAAGTGATGAAATATTTACAATGACCCAATCCAACCTGATGCTCACGAAATATAGAAATAGAAAGAGGACATGTCATGGTTACTTCAGGCAATGTTTGAAACTAATTTCAACAGTCCTTCAAGGAATTTCAAGTTGTTGTTTCCATTAATATCAATGTTATGACAGCTGAAGTCAGTGTTCCAAGGTGATTCAACTTGGCTTAAAATACTCTTGTCCAGTACGTGACTTGCTTGACATATAACATTTTGTCCATCAATTTGTTTAAAGCTCTGCATTTAGTATAATGAAATGAACTCCGGTAAGAAATAATGTATTGGGAGAATTAAGTTCTTCAAGCCAAATGTACAGAGTTCTTTTAAGGTGCATTACTATCAACCCAAGAGAGGACAATTTTAAGTACAATATTAAATACTATGACCTGAAATTGCATTTATTTGTTGACTGATGTGTTAATTGACACTGTAGTCAAGTTTTATAAGCTAGGAAAAGTAGTATGAAGGGAAGATTACACTGCAGTCAAGTTTTATAAGCTAGGAAAAGTAGTATGAAGGGAAGATTACTGGAAAGAAACTGCTTTAATACTTGACAGGTCACAGGAGTCAGGACCACAGCTCTACGGAGGCCCTATATGCAGCCAGCCGACATGAAGGATTTAACCAAGTTGTCAGGGGAAGAATATTTGCTGGAAACTTTTTCTTACTCAGAAGGTAAGTTTTACAGATATGTTTTTATCTCATGAGTACTTGAGTGAATTATCATAGCAAACTGGAATAACAGTGTACATGAAAGCAGTGCATAACTGTTAAAAATGTAATAAAGAAATATAAATATAAATATAAATAT
>JAAAKB020205931.1:0-11659 GCA_010014835.2 Apostichopus leukothele | reverse complement strand
AATTGGTAAAGTTAATTGTGTGTTTATAATTTAACTGAGGGGGAGGGGGGGGGGTGCAGGGACGGTGAATGAGGCAAATAAAAGGGTTTCCCTAGCCCCCACCCATCTGTCACGATATGGTAATGTCAATGGCCAAATGAATGATTTCAAATATAAATCATGCAGGAATTTTTTTTCTGGTACTTCTGTTGATATATCTTTTAAACCCCTCCCTCTCCTCCATAGGTAAATGAATATTCATTAACACATACCTTCAAAATGATTGGCTCATACCCACTGTATGCTTACTACCAATGCTTCTTATGCAAAAACCTTGGAGAACTGGGCTATTATACCAAAATGACAGATAAACTGATAATGATTATTCCCAATTTCGGCTTCCTCATTAAGCATTGTAAGCCTACTATATTCTAGGTATGAGTTAAGTTAAAGCAAATCAAGTGCCCTTTGTTGTATCGCAATTTAATCTTCTCTGGCATTGCGAACATGTATAGTCGATGGTAGCAACTGTTCTATAAGTGCCGTTCACCCTCTTCATCGAAGTGCGCGGAAATTGAACAGAAGTCGCTGAAACAAAATGGTAATGAACAGTTTCCCCACGCAACGGTCACAAGGAGGATAACATTTCTCGGTCTTCGTATCACTGTCTGTTCAGGGTGAAAAAACTAAATTAACGGAATAACCTACAGTATATGTGTTTGATTATTTAGGTTCTTTATCATTGTTCTGTAACGTTAGGCCTAGGCTCGAGTTTCTGTCATTTGTGCATAGCAATTCATGGTCTAGTTCTGCTACATAGTGGATTGAACAGTGCAATTGCTAGAATAGGCATAACGGAAACGCAGAAAGTAGGCCGCTACAGTTTTATATTAAGACCTGCAGATTGCTATTTTGTATCTTAATATTAGATGAATTTTATAGTCATTTTCAAAATTATTTCCTCCAAGCCACATTCAGCCTTGTAATTGTATTCAGAATAACAGTAACATGGGTGCGAGTCCTAACCTAATTTTAGGCCTACAACCTATCAACCAGTTGCAGAATTCCAGTACAGTAGACCTATTACCAGCTGTATATCATGCCACATGTGCACCCAGAGTTATAATAAACTCCCATACATGAATAAAAATTGTACCATGTACATACTGGCTACAAATTGTGAACACCTGTGTCTAAAGCTACGATAGCCATTTGCATTCCTTGAATTAATATGAGCATCGGTCAAAATACTCACCACAAATCTAGTATGCCATGTAAATATTCTGTAATTCTGATGATACTTCTCACATGACTGTGGGCACTTAGAATAATGTGCATGGTCCACAAATTTCTCTAGATATACAGTATAACAGCAAATTGATTGCTGGAGTGTAAAATATTAAGTTTTTGTTGATTCATTGAATGGTCTACTAATACATGATAAGGCATTTTTCTCATGGCCAGAAAAAGGTGTAAATATCCCCCATATGCATGATTTTTTTAGAACTGTCCATATCAAAAGCAGAACTGTCCAATAAGTCAGTGAAACTCTTGGTGGAGTTTGATCATTTGTTCAAGAATACATTCAGCCTTATGTAAATAATTTTGTTCATAACAAGGAGTTCTAAGGCAGACTTTTGGTTTACATGACATTGAAAATTTATCTCTTTCCACTTTGCTGAGATTTGTATTACAAAGCTCTTAATATTGTATCACTAGGAACTGGTGGATTTAAACCACTACTGTGGGCTTAGGTCCTTAATTACTACTTAATACTACTGTACCGTATTGACATTGAAGAGGTCAGTAAATTAAAGTCAAAGTTGGGGTAAAACATTGTACGTTTGTATAGGAAATTGTGCAGTATCAGATTTGTTTTCCTCAAACACAAGATGGCACCCATTGTTCATAAAGTAAATATCCACTTTGCGAAATCAGACCTGGTTTGTAAATTTCGAGCACTGGCGTGTCATTTGTCTCTCTCCATACCTTTCAAATAGGACAATGTGGCTGCTTTATCCTATATTGTCGACAAATATAAATTCCTTGTTGATATTTCGTTGCACTACAGACCTCATGGTAAAGATTGGAGAATCTAACAACGATGGATTACGTCAGCGAGCAGTCTCCTCTACCGCATTCTATGGTTTTGTATGATAATGATGAAGTGGAAGCTGTTTTTAAGAATGGTACCTGTGTAAAAATGTCACCCTGTGGAGCAAATGTGGTGATTCCAGTCAAACTGCCAACTACTAATTGTCATCCTGTTAACCTTCCAAGTCAGATCCACCAAAGGACACAATTTGTGACTCACCAGTATCGAAGAAATGTCCAAGTAGCTCTGGAATTCAGAAATCGTTTTGCTGAGAGGGTTTTTCTATGCCAGGAAGTTCTTGGGTTTGAGCATGTTGTGGTACGTTGATTAGCTCTTTTATAGCTGTTCCGCTTCCTTCACTTCATGTATTATCCACTACTACTTCATGTTGTGAAAAACAAATAAATGAAATGAAATGAAAAATAGCTCTTTTGTTATTCACAAACTTTATAGAAAGTCAAAGAGGAAACTGAAATGTTTTCTTGTTGTACGATCATAACTTATTTTATTATACTTCAAGGTTGAAACATTCGTTAACAATTTTACATGACCAGCATGAAACTTTACATCTTCTAAAGTATGTGTTGGAAATATTCATAACTGTAAATTTTCACTTATTTGTTTTTAATTAGGAAATTGAAGCAATGATGATAATGAACAGAGCATGTTTAATTTATTCACATCTTCAAGATGGGGTATATTATATGGCTTAGATCACAATTTGTAGGTTAATGGGATTCAAAGAGTATCAGATAACACATCACAAAATGCTAATATAATATATTTCCTATATGGCCAATTTCCAATTCATTATAGTGTAAGTTTTTGTGTTCTTTGGCAATATAAAGCTGTTAAAGTGTGGACAAAGGTCAAATGACGATAAACGATATTTAATGATATTTAGCCAATTACATGGCTTGGATCACAATTTGTAGGTTGATGGGTTTCAAAGAGTATCAGATAACTTGATTGCATTGAAACAGTTAATAATATTTATCCAGGATATTACTTTACACAATGAATGGCTTGGGTATCCCATGCATTGAGTAACAAGGTACTGGAGCTAACCAAGATATCATTTTTTCATCTCTCTGTTTACTCTAGTCTCCTTCACTAGCAAGAAACAAAACAAAACAATTCTATCATTCCACAATATTCGACAGTGAAGTATTCAAAATTTATCATAAACTAATTAAATATTGTTGCTTGAAGTTGACATTTTTCTTTTCTCTCCTGTACAGGACTTTTATGCCGATATCAATTCTGTGTTGTGGCCTGCATGGTCGGATTCTGTCAGTGCGATTGATGGTGGCGGTTGGCATCTCACCTCAACAGATGAATGTGCAACGATGACTCTAGCTCCTAACAGGCAGGAATGTAGTATTCAGTTCCTATGTAAACTATGTGATATACCCAACAGAAAAACTAGAACTGACAATTTTCAAACTATTCCGGGTAACGAAAGCAAACGTGAAATATCAAATTCTGCAAATGTTGCAGCAGCAGCTTTCAGGCCAACACTTCAAGACATTTCTAATAAACTGAACTTTGATACCGATTCAGGTGATGACCAGATGTCACAGAGAGCCTCGACAAAAATGGCAAACTACACAATGCACAATTCGCCACAAAATATGTCGCAGACTAAAACTAATGACAGCTTGAGAAGGTCTTATGTTTGGCAAATTCAAAATTTTTCAGTAGATCACTGCCCCTCAAATTGGCAGTACCCTCTTGATATTCTCATGAAGGCATCGACGCTTTCTAACGACTGTTCAGACAAGACAGGCATTGACAATGACGGGGTAAGATTATCACAGGCGGAAAATAAGTTCAGCCTCAAACCAGAGGAAACGACGCCGACGACCGAATCGGTTGCGACCGGTAAGAGCTCGGACTTGCCGATAAGTTTACCTCTGAGATGTCCACGAAGCCACCAGCATCGAATGTCCAGTGTCGGGATGCTGAGTCATGATGAGGAGGAAGATAGAGTCTGGTTGGAGAGCAGACGGATTAAGGTTTTCTTCTCCAGTGGAGTCATTTTCAGGTATTTCAGGTACCTGGTACCTTTTAGACATGTTTCTGTTATTGTAAGTTTAAGTCTCTAATTGTGAATTTTATTATTTAAAAAAAATTTGACTGTTTAGATCAGGGGTTCCCTAACTGGGGTGAATGAACCCCCAGGGGATTCGTGAGTCCATCCCAGGGGGTTTGTGAGACGTTTCTGAAAGTCAAAACTAGAGTACATTTTGTTGAACTAATATCTGATATATCATATAATTTAGTAATGTACAAAAGTTGTACCTATCGACAAACTCTTTTCGCGTTCCATACGCATATGTTGCCATAGTAGTACCGTACCGTGCATGTGATAAATAACTAATTATGAAGCGATGCGTGATACAATTCGTGATCTGATCTTGAAGTTTCCAAATAAATATTTGTTCATCTCTTGTTTTTTTTCATTACAATATTACACTATGGACTTGATCTTTTACGAAGCAATGTTATGCGTATTATAGTATAATAATGACTCAGATTGTGCCTCGAAAAGTTGGGGGTTTGTGGACAACTCTGACATCCACAGGGGGTTCGTTGGGGGATAAAGTTAGGGAAGCCCTGGCCTATAGGAACATCCATGATAATAAGCAGCAATACTACACTTATGTTACCTAATAAAATTGAACTGACTGTTTGACAATTGTAATACCCAACTTTAATATCATGTGTTTATGTTCTAAATAACTGTCATTTGGGCGGAAAATGCAAGTGCCTTTTCCTTTCTAGGCTGACAAAGAGCAAAATCCACAGGCATTTAGCCAGTAAATAAGGCTGTATTTTGAGTTCTGATCTGCAAGAGATTTTCTCAAGACATCAATGCAAAAAGCTGTTCCATTGTACTTAAAAATGACAGGAAAAATTTAGGAAAAAGTTACTTTAAGATTTTGCATAACATAGGCTTACCCATGCAGGCATTAACAAAAAGAAACCATGCCATGGTGTGAGTAATCAGAGTGCACTAACGTTGATGAAATTTCATTCTACAACAGAACATCCAACCCTGGCTCTCAATCATGCCTTGAAGATGATTACAGCCCCCTATCAAATGCCCCTATAAAGTAAACACGATCATCACACGATCATCACATATGATACTGCTAGGATTTAAAAGCTTCCCATCTGACTAAGCCTCTAAACAATTTCACCGTTGTGACTGACACAGCTAAATGTTGGTAGCTGTCTGATAATATTATAGCTACAGATGATCCCAATTATTCTAATAACTAGTAAAAATCTTCAATGTCCCTAAATTCCACACCACCTTACCCCAATCATTGTCAGTATACCACCATGTGTACGACACACTTATGATCATGACAAAGTAAACTTGGTGTAATGACTTAAAACTGTTCCCTCAAGTACACCCGATTACATAAATTTAGCCATTGGTCAAAGTAAACTTTCATAACTTATGTGGACAGTTGGGCCCAAGTCTAGGAGATATAGGGGCCTTATGAGAAAACAAGCTTGGGGTTCTCATGAGAAGAAAAAATTGTCAGCATGAGCAGTGTAAGCAATGTATGATAATCATGTCTTGATTTGTGGGTAATGTCATATATGAGGGTACCTGTCAAAAATACTTGTAATTGGGATGTCTTTTGTTTAAGTCTTCACAGTCAGATTCTTATCAATGTCAGAGATGTGAAGTAATCAAGAAAGGTCTCCAAATAATTCCATGAGTACAACACAAGTATAATGAATACACAGCAAAAAGTACAGTTGCAGTTTGTAATTTATGGTAATATATATCTTATTTGCTAATTATTCATCAAACCAACTATCTTTGCTTGAGGTTAGAGCTTACAACACTTGACTTTCAGCAGGCCTCAAAACCTGGGATATTTACTGGATAAATGCCTGTAAAGGTTGCCTTTTGTCATTAGAAAAAAAAAAAAAAGGCACTAGCAAGTACTGTCTGTAGACAATTAAGAAGTTAAACACATGTAAAGTCCATTAACAATTGTCAGCTGGATAATTGACATGGTCTCCATAGCTAACATATATAAGAGCTTGTATTAATTCTTTACTATCAGCAAATATTATTAAACTGCTCTCAAAAGCCTGTTTAAGAACCGATGCGTGTTATAGTTCAGGATAATGCCAGTGAAGAGCTTGATTTTAGCCAGTTTAGGTATTAAGCCCTGGCATAGTTTAGCGATTGTATTCCCGAAAGGGTAAATATTGTGAAATTCTAGCAGTTCAAGCACAAGATATTTCACTGAATGACAAGAGTGTTAAAGCTGGGAAAGAAAGATAGTAATCAATGTGTGCATACAACAAAATTCCGAAAAGTTTCCTATACACTGAAAAGGCATCGAAATTTACAAGGAAATTCCAATGCCTTGGTTAGCTCAATTTGTCATGGCTATGTCACTCATTCTGTTGTTGTCACTGACATTTGTAAGTGTTTCACCAAACTAATTGAAACATTCCTTTCTTCAAGGGAAAACATGATAAACAGGTTGATGTCATTCTCACAGTAGAACTGAAGACTGACCATTTCTTGACACAATCAACATCTACTGCTGTAATATCTCTTTATAAAACAACTGTATATGTTCAATTTAAAAAAGTAACTCAAAATCCACAGAAACAAATTAATCATGACTGTCCCAGCTTTGTGTACAAACTCTTAGCTTACATCAGTTTGAATAGTACTGCCTAACTGTTAATTTTTTAACAGAGTTCTATGGAGTGCAACATACTTATATATGTTCCAACAATATCTTTATGTTTTATAATACCATATCAAAGTGGTTTCATTTTTTAAACAAGGTGACTCAAGTTATGACTAATTACAATTGTGCAAAGTGATTCTGATCTGGAGTTGTAATTTGAGATTTTTTTCACATAAGCAAGAAAAAACAACATACCATTTGCTTACTTCCCTCTTGTCGTTGCGACAAAATGTTGTGCAAGTTGGATCGAAATTGCTCAATTTCTACATCTAGCTGGTAGTGGAGTTGATGATCTGAAAGAAAAGTGGGGTGTATAAAAAAAAACAAAAGAAAAAAGCAAATTAGCATGAGTGAGATTTTACATTTGATCTACTACAGAACTGTTTTGTCTGGGAGGGGGTTGGGGAATACCTCTATATATATACCTCTATTTATCCCTGTTGAAAGACAATTGAGAACTTTCTGGAGCCCATACCAGGGAAGAATTTATCTGGTGTTGCATCTCAAAATGCTATGGAAAATGGGCAAATTGCTATACAAGTGCAAGATAGATAGTTTT
The DNA here is from genome assembly GCA_010014835.2 of Apostichopus leukothele. Lineage (NCBI taxonomy): Eukaryota > Metazoa > Echinodermata > Holothuroidea > Aspidochirotida > Stichopodidae > Apostichopus > Apostichopus leukothele. Next base: position 4,287 of record JAAAKB020205931.1, on the reverse strand, counting down.
TGCACACAGGAGCCATAGTATTTTATAAGACAAAGTTAAGAGCAAAATCATGAATACTAAATCATTCTGTGGAGGCCATCATCTTTAGGGGACGAGGAGCCGTCAATTTGTAGTAAATGTACCGATATCATCCAAGAAGTCTCTGTTATCACACACGTCTTCCAACATTCTCATTGATGAAGTGTTACATTTCTCCTGTTCTTGCAGTGTCTGGTTATGAGTTGTATCTGTGCAATTCAGCAATGACAAGGGCAAACCGGTAGGAGTAACTGATGCTGGCAATTTTGAATGACCCTTCATAGAGAGAATGGAAAAAGTATTTGGATAATAAAACAACATCACAACACAATGGATTGAAATAACTACCAGATGTTATATGAAATGTGTAATGAAACTCATCTGTCCAACTCTCAGCTGTTATACTCTGTGCATATAACTTCATATAAATCATCAAAGTAGCTACATGAATGAAAACAAAAATTCAACTGTCAAATAATATCACACTAAACATCTTCTTTTATTACAGACTTAACTAATTTTTGGTTGAACTATAAAATGATCCCATGTTGAAAAAAAGAGACTGAAATAGTATATTTTTCAAAGTCTTTCAGGGAACAGTTATATTTAAATTTACACTAGTACTTTTGTTCTCAATTCTCACTGTCAGTAATAATTAAGGAGCATGGGTTGAGTGGAATAAATGCTATAGAGGCAAAGTGAATGCTCCTTTAAGCTTATATTCATCTGGTACAGTAGGTCTACTGGTAGGTGTTGTGAGAATACCTTACTCATCTGTACAGTTTTCCACAGTTTATAATGTTGATTGACTTTGGTCATTATGTTGAAGTAGCTGTGGGCAGATCTACAAAGTTTGGATTACGTTTACACATGACCAACAACAACAAATTTAAAAAAAAAAAAAAAATTCAATTAGAAAAAGCACTGGCCTCTGGATTATGGAAACACTGTCTCTATTGATAATGATGCTAAAATTTACAAATGATATCAGCAAAAAGCACTTTAATATAGCTAAATTCTTTTACTCTTTCTTTTCCCCTTGTTACTATAGCTACTAAAGTATATGTCAGTGTGGGGTATAATTACAGTGGATTTTAAGGAAATTATGCTTACTGCTTTAGTGTGTGCTATGAAATGGTACGTTCTTATTCTCAGATCTAAGGAAAAATATGGGATTGCTGCACCTTTCCCCACCCGACTCCTTTTAGATTTCTCTTTCTAATGAGAACAGTACCCCAATCATGATCCTCCAAGAACTTTGCACTTGAATGTTCCCAGAGATCCTCTTTTCACTTTTCTTTCCATCACAACAATCTAGTCAATAGTTGCACCCTGTACACGTACAGTGGAGACTGTGTGAGGGGAACCATGTTTTGGCTTTGCTATTGAAAGTTCAACAGAATGATGGGTCTCAACGAGTAAACATTACATGCTACTATTGCCGAAAGTTTTCACACATTCCAGGGCCTTCTCAAAGATTATAATGAAAGTTTATTTGACTTTCTTGCATATTTGAGGCCATATAACATACTGGTGACCTTTAATTTGACTTATAGTCATGTTTATGATATAGACTTCAAACCAACAACTCTGGAAGCAAATTTACTCCTGTTGATCTCTCTATATATGAAAGGGTATATAAGTATGCACTATATATACATACCACATCAGAGGTGCTCCGTTCACATTTATAGGATGGAGAAGATGAGTATTCCTCTCTGAAGAATGCTTGGTATGGTGCTGATTGCATGCTCTTCTGATGATCTATAACATTGTGCATACTGCTTCAATACTCTGCACATGATTCATCAACCTCTTATCTGAAATATGGTCAGTTGAAGACACATTATCGTGAAACACTATCAATATAATATAACAAAACGACTTGTTATTAATATGACAAATTCTGTGGGGAAGGGAAATAATAGGGGGGAGTTAGGAGGGGTTAAATGAAAACACTTCCTAATTTTTCTTACTCTTGTGGGAAATTTTCACGCATATGATGAAAATTCCTTTGCTATAGATTGTTTAATTATGATTGTCTGTAAGTAAACTATGTGTTGCAATACATTTCCTAAACTCTGTGTAATATTTGCTATTAAGATCTCACCAAATGAGATTTATAGAGAAGCTCTGAATAACTTTAGAGACTGACATGCATTGCACAAAGAAATCAGGGCTTCTCTAAATGCAGACATACAAGTCTACATTAGTAAATAAACTATATATAAACCTCTGGGAACGTCAAATAATTCCAGTGCACATGTCTTTATGTGCTTATTCATATCTAAGTGGGAGCCTTCGTGTGAACACATACTGTGTTTTACACATGTAGTTGCAATGATGGACAATGTAGCTGTTTGAAAGTCAAATTGTAACCACATTTTTAAATGCAATTCTAATCCACACTATAGCCTGAATGATATAAACAGTAAACTTTAACCTATACTGGATATGTTAGACATTTTTCTTTGCTTTGATGGTTCGACCTTTGCAAACTGGTGTATCTCCTTCTGGCAAAAAACTAGTGTGGAAAGTATAATTTTGAAACAATAAATAAGCTGTTTACTTTGATCTAAATCAGATATGACATCATAAGCATGTAGGCCTAAAGTTCTGAGACCCATCATTTCCTAATTCCTATAGTTTACAATAGACCTACTTTTGCCCCAGTGTCTAAATAGGCCTATATTTACTCACAGTGATATTACCCTGTCAGTGCATCATTTAACTTACCAGAAAGAGCTTGGCAGTTTTGTGGTTTACAAGTGGCAGTGAAAACTTTATGAATTGTCTTAGGCTTTAACTTTATGTTAGCTTTTACCGATTTATTCCAAAAAAGAAATTTAGGCCAACAATAGGGGGAAGGATCAGTAACACAAAAACTTGAATTCATTTTCTCTCAAAATCTCACTTGCTTGTCAGTGAAAGGGGAAGAAATATATCCTTCCTACCAAACAAACACAATGAAATATATTTTTCTAGCATTTTGATCAAAAAACAGAAATGAAAACAGACTCAGCCTAAGCCTAGGTTACAGCTCACTAAAAGTTAAAAATAGGATGTCAATTTTAAAAGCTGCCAACTGGTAAACAATACAGGCCTAAAACATTCCCAAAATTTTCAAAGTCACAATACTGACAAAGCATAGCCTAGTGTGTTTTCATAGTAAACTAATGAATGGTAAAATTTTCAGTTCCAGGGAATGAATACTCTTTTGTATATTGTAATGTTAGGAGAAGATATAACGATAAACCCAGGTTAGATCTAATTTGGTGTTCCTTGAATTTGAAGTAGGCCTAAAGTTGAAGTATCTCAACCTAATGAGGGCAATTTACTAGGCCTAGCTTCTAATTAATTTTTGTTATTCGGGCCATTAAGTTGTTACTGGTTAGGGCCTATAACATTGCTTTGCATAATGTGAATATTGTAAGGTTGATCTATGGGCCTAACATTAAATTATAGGCCTAGTGTACTGATAGGCAGTCAAAAGTTAACCTAGCCAAGGCAAAAATCCTTTTCTACTTAGCCTAGTCAAGGATAGGTCAAGATTAAAACTTTCTGACATAAATCAGTATCCATGTCGAATTTCTGACAGAACACAACCACAATTAGTGTTGAGTATCAGCAATGTTTTACGATGTTCATTTTGGTTCGCTGTAGCCTAGGCCTAAGCCTACACTTTCCTCTACTGTAGCCTTGGCCTGTATATTACATCCCCATCTGCGCGAACGTTTTGTCTTGACCAAAGAACTAGAATTTCGCCGGTTTAGGATTTAGTGTCAGTATGCCTAAAGTCTTTAGTGATACATTTGCGTAATCTAGGCACATCCCCACCACTACAGTTTTACTTCTAGCTCTACAGTTCTAGCCCCAATACCACTAGGCCTAGGCTAGGTAGTGACTGTTAGGCTGTTATTGAGCTACAGTACAAGTACAACTTTACAAGTTTTACAACATTGCAACCTAGTAAAGCTAAGTAGGCATCCACTCAAAGTATGGAGTGATTACACCAAGCTTGTCGGCCTGTTTACCTCTTAGTATCTTCCGCAAAGCTAACACCAAATATAAGGAAATCACATAGTATACCATTATAGCCAATGGCCTATGATGGTGTTGCCATTGACTTGTTGAGCTGACAGTACAGACGGCCGCACAGTTATCGCACCGTACCGCCGGCGTGATTTTTTTCCCCAGGATGGTTGTGGGTAATTAACATAAAGGAGGCGTGTCTCAATCAGTGCACATGTGCAGTAGGCCTACTTCAGG
>JAAAKB020205821.1:0-11660 GCA_010014835.2 Apostichopus leukothele | reverse complement strand
TCGAACCGAGGAACAGATAGGCAACTACTGTGCTGTGGCCCGGTGGATATAGGCGGTGGCATTTGAAGCAATGAGGCTTAGCAATCGGGAGGTTCCGGGTTCGATTCCAGGCAGGGTCATAGTTAGGTGGGTTTTTCATCCAAGAGCAATCTACGGTTTTCCCATCTGAAATGAGTTTCTAAATTTAAAAGATTCCAAATTTGAGTTACAATGTTGAATTGGAAGCCACCCGACGTGTAAGTTGTAATCCATCAGCAGTTCAGGTTTCTCCCACATTTGTGGCCTCCTTAAGCGTGGTAAAAATAGCTGCTGATTAATAACTTTGACTCAGACTATTTATATTCTCCCGAATGGATCTTCAGAGTCGATACGGAGCTAGTTTAACGGGATCTTATATTCGTTTGATGAGGATGCCTACTGTGTTTAGTGTAGATAGGAGAATATGACAAAAACAACACCCATACTTGTTAGTCATAGCCGGTAACAAATTGCTAATGGATATTTCCTAATTTTCCAAATCATATATATTAACAAAATAATGTATTTTTCTTGATATTATACGAAACGCACAAAGCAAATAATATCATGCGTGCCATACTAAAGGGATTTGTTATCCTGTCCTGTTTTCTTCATTAGTTCCACCAGAGTATCGTTATGTGTTCCTCTGTTTGTGAACTGCTTTGGGGTATGCCAGCCAAATAGAGCGTTATGATTATTGTGCACCCTACATTTTGCGTTTCCATGGAAATTGTTGATTTTCCTCCAGGTATTTATTTCAAATTTACTTTTATCTAAAAAGCTTCTATAAAAGGGGAACAAACTCAACGTGCTTTAACATTAAGTGGTATATTAACAAGATGGCCGATTTGTTATCTTATAAACTGATGCACGGGAAATGAATGCTGTTATTATTATTATTATTATTATTATTTTTCATGTACAATATATATTTTGATACCTGCATTCGTATAACCTTACACACCTGTAAGACTTTGAACACATACACATATATACTATACATTAAATATAACATTTTCCCTTTGATTGGAAATACCAAACGTCAGTTGCCTATACCTTAAGGAAAGTAAGGGTGAAATCATAATCGTAGCGGTGACTTTTATAACACAATTTTTTCTTTCCCATCTGAAAATTAAATTTATTTCGGTATTCTGTCTTTGTCATTAGGTTAGGAAGACGCGTCTGGTTATTTTCAGTGAACTGTTGAAGCGGTCAGATATTTTGGCGCCCAAAGTCGTCTGCTTTGTGTCGACCAGTGATACAGTTTAATCTGTCATCCCTTAACTTCGTATCACTGGTTTTGTCTAAAACGTACATCCCCCAAGGCTCTCATGCGGCTTTTTATAACTGACATTTCATCTTTTGCATTTTTTTGTATCTAAGAATTAATTTCTACGGTTTTACACCTCTTGGCTATTGACAAAACATTTTCCTCTATCTGAGTGATGTCCAAACGACTAAAGTATGGAACGAGTTTGACAAACCGTGATTAAAATAACACATCAGTCTTGGCAATGTCCTACCTTGAAAGTAAAATGCTTTCTCCCAGGATTATCTCGGATTGATAGGCAACTTCTCAAGGTCTTCTCTCATTCATCGGTATCTTAAACTGCTAAATATGCTAGATGTTAGATCTAAGTATAGCATTGACCATTGACGTGCGCAGGATTTCATAGGTGGGAAGGGGAAACTTAATTTCTACCGACTGATTTGTAGAAGTAGAGGCATGAACCTTCATGGAAGGGCCAGAGGCGAATCAATGATTTATAAATAGGGGTTGCAGCTCCTTGGGTCGGTGAAGCTGGCTTCCGTGTATGGGGTGAAAGGGTGGTGGGGGGGGGGGGAGGTTCCTCCCCCACAAAAATTAGACGTCAAATGTTGCATTCTGAGGCACATTTATAAGATATAAATGTAGTTTTCTAGTAGCTCAAAAACGCAAGGCTGTACTAATGATTACTTTATGTGAGGTACTCGAGTACACTTTCGCGTTCCGAAGTTTGCCTTCGTACCCAGGAACATAGTAAGCACGTACTCATAGCTAAAGTTGTACTCTGAGCTTAAGTTGTACCCATAGCTTAAGTTGTACTAATTGCTAAAGTTTTACCAATAGCTTAAGTTTTACCCATAGCTTAAGTTGTACTCATAGCTTAAGGTTTACCCATAGCTTAAGTTGTACCCATAGCTAAAGTTGTACCCATAGCTTAAGTTGTACCCATAGCTTAAGTTGTACCCATAGCTAAAGTTGCACTAATAGCTTAAGTTTTACCCATAGCTTACGATGTGCTCATAGCTTACGATGTGCTCATAGCTAAAGTTGTACTCATAGCCTAAGTTTTACCCATAGCTAAAGTTTTACTCATAGCTAAAATTTTACCCATAGCTTACGATGTGCTCATAGCTTAAGTTGTACTCATACTGGTAGTTTTGTACTTCTGGAGGTACTCTGGACCTTGCACGAGTAGGCATACTCTTACTCGTGGTTTTGTACTTCTATTGGTACTCTGGACCTTGCACGAGTAAGTCTACTCATACTCTTACTCGTGTCAATGTATTCATGCGACAAATCTCTCAGATTTACAAAAATTCACGTGAAATTGAGTGATGGATTTAGTGTGTACGTTTGTACATGATATGAACTGGGTAGGGGTATGAAAATAAAATAGTTATTTACTCCATATTGTCCGTTAATTATACGCATAAAGTAATTCTAATTCATAGATGGGGTTAATTATGTTGCAAACAGGTATACTGATAGACGATGTGTAACTGCATATTGAACTGTGCATAGTGCGGTGACACTCTATGAAATATTCGGAGAGGTCTCATTGCATTACACAATTTTGCATCCCATTCCTGCGTTTTTCAGCTCTAATTTTCTTCAATATATTTCAACCGGTTCATGTTACAAAATCTAAAGTCTATCAATTGCCAATTCTGAAAACTTCCTTAATTGGTTAGAAGTCGAACGAAATATTTATTTCATTCTTCAAATTTCCGTGACAAGCCTAGATCCAATCATGGTATGAATATTAAATCTTTCTAGAAATAACGAGTAAATGAGACATTTGACAGATATGTGCTTTGTCAATAATCACTTGTCACATAACTGATAAAGTATCTCATGTTTAAAATGTCACCACATTTCCAAAGGAAGTCTTTCAAAGTATGGACGAAAATATTTGAAGTGTTGTGTTTTTTTTTGGTTACTAAGGTACTAAGGACAACTCTTCTTTATTTTGTTTGATTGTTATCTTATTTTTCAGGTTATTAAATTTTTAATTTCGGTTTGAAATATTTACTGTCTTTATCTTGGAGTACGTTAGGAGTTTCGGTTGGAAAAAAAGTGCACGGTTTTCTTTAATATATAAGTTGTAAAGAAAGTCTAGTGGAGCTATAGTTTCAAGGGTGTACTTGCAATATAATATGCTGACTCGTACTCTCACGGTATCAGTGTTTATGATTTTGGAAAACATCCTTGAAATATTGTACACTTAATCTCTTACTTCAGACATAAAAAAATTCAAATGGACCTACAATGCATGTGAAGTTCTGTCTTCGTTTATACTTTACAGACTTTCTCCAGTTTTCATACGTTAGATAAGATGTACTTAAGTGACCTTTAACGAACAATAACCGAACCTTCTATATACGAATATTACGTCGCAACAATTACAAATAATATATATTTATATGAAATACCATACTCGTAAGTAACGTTAATTGGCTCTTAGTACACACAGAGGCACAAAGACAATTTTCACAACTATGAGATAGTCGTTTGAAATTTCATAAATGATCATATAAAATGAAAGATCACATATTCTTCTGACGTCATCAATGTGAAATTACTGAAATTATTTCACGGCATGCCGATTCATATTTTGATTATTCTGACAGCATGAAACTTGTCTATACGTGTCGACTGGGAATGCTGCTACCCTGTTTGTGTTGTACGGCTACTAGTAAACAGTATGGCACACGAGTTACACCTATCAATCCATAATGGGTAAGAACCTTCCAAGGCAGAAGGGGCCAACTTCCTTTCTTTGTCAGTAAACCTATGTGAGCTATATTCTCCTCCTAAGGACATGATGCATATATATATATATTCTTACATATATGCTAAAATAAGCGGTTCTATCTCATAGTTTCATACAAACTAACACACACATACATACACACATGCACATACACAAATCGTTTATATTAAACAGTATTTCACTTCTTGGTTAGCTTTCAATTGTTGTTGACTATTTTTTCCCCGTAGACAACATTACACTTACAATAATGTCCACGGACTATATGCTTTCTTTCACAATTTAACGTATACCAGCCCTTATTAATCTAATCTTTATTGATTCATAACTAATCTGCAATTTACCCCCAGCTATATATGCAAAACAAATTTACACCTTCCGTTTGCCATTATTTTGGAACAAACAGCCTTGTATTACTATTTTACATATAGCTTCGTGAATTATATTATTCAGGCATTGATTATGTATGTTGGTCATAAGCCTGATTTTGTTAACAAAAAAAAAGAAGTTTAAATAAGGACAACCTTTCTCGACAAATTATTATTTTTGTTGGCGAAATAACTGTCCGATAAAAGTGTCATCTGCATTAAGTTATACCCTGAAGATAAAATAATGAACACATTTAAACAGTATAATAAATCAAATCTAATAATACTGTATTTATTATTAACTGCTACACACTATAATACCTAGCCATTGGTAATGTTTATTAGTCGATAACATTACATGTTAAAGGATGAATTTTTGCAAACATTTAGTCTCTTGATAATGTTACAGGTCAAAGAAAAAACAGAAGATTGAGTCAGAGTAATGTTTCTATAGCTTTTCTGTTTTTCACGATATTTACTTGTAAAATATATCTCTGGCATGCTCCTTTAAGATACATTTCATTATGACGTCATCTCCTCAGTCCAGGTCTAAATATTAAAGGTTAAACCCTCGTTTTATACATTCTAATAACTCAACCATAACACGTTCTTTTAACTTGATGCAAATAACCTTTGGATACCGTTTAACACTATTAGTCCTATAAATAATTGCAATGTATTGTAAAAATGTTGTTTGTTACCATAAAAAGTGTTGTGTTTTCTTATGGATCTTTGTATTGCATCTATGGATTTGTTAGACTATATAGTCCAGTCGCTTTAAGTTATGAACCCTCAGCTAATTCAAGGGTTGTGCTTCAGAAATTAATAATGGCATAGAAATACAACCTCGAGCAATATCGGTGGCTTTGAAAAGTCTATATCATATCAAAATTAATATTGTGCCTATAAAGTCACCCTTTTAAGTCAAATCGAATAATGTTGAATATTAGTACCGGTACCGGATATAAGATAAGCTTACCTCCCTACCCTACCCTCCCTTTCCCCTCCCCACCCCCACACGCTGTAGCGCTTGCGTCGATTTTTGTTCTTAATCTCTCATGTTTTGGCTAGTTAATTAAGTGCACACTTGATCTAAAGATTTCGTTATAGTTAAACCAGTGAGTACTTGTTTGAATTTGTTTGAATAATGCAAAGAACGCCTCGTGATTTTCGTAAGGCGGCAGTTATTCCAAGGACTTTAGCATGTTATTCCACTAAGTTTCTGGTTACACCATACTATGTTTAAGAGCTCTCTCGTATTGTTTACCTTGGTTAAATATTATGTTACGGTTGTCTTCATTTCTTCAATAATCTTAAATTGACGAATGGTTTTGAATTTAATTGCATCGGGTTGGTATTGTTTACAGATTAGGGTGAGGAGCACTTTTATATCCAACAAATTGTCAAAACTAAAAAGAAGAACAAAAAAGAAAACTTTTCACTAATGTCGTTTAAGAAAGAATTTTGGGTTAATTCAATGCCACCATTTTTTAGAATATAGTTGTATAAGGTTATTGACGGGAACGTAACATGTAACAAAACAAAAAATCATAAACAACTAAAATGTGTGTGTGTGTGATTTTATGAATGCATCTGTCAACAAAATATGTCACCATGGCAATTCAACTTACACTTTCTTTATACGGTACAAAGCCAGTGAGGAAAAGCCATATTCTATACAAACAAGTTAACTTTGATGGAATTAAAAGAGAACCTTAGCAAGATATTATAACGAAACTCCCCAAATGTATCACATTTCAAGAATAAATCAACATCAATATTTTTTTGTATATCATAGAGAAGTGAAAATTTGGAAGAACAGCTGCAACGATGACGTCACAGAAGACCTACTGTGAACCGCTTCCTAGAGTAAGAAAAGCTTTATCTGGTGTGCATAGTTTTTTTTTCATACCCTATACTTAGAGTTAGATAAAGAAATATATTACGATTTTCATCTAACAGTTTAAATTATATTTTGTTTCCATATAAGTGTTATATTGTTTGTCACTTGACGACTCTTATGATCTAGAATATCATATATGAATCATAGGTGATTGCTAGACTTATAATCTGGTCACATTCTGTAATTATACATTACGGTCTGAAATTATACCGATGAATATATATAAATATTTTCTCAAGTCACAGAATCAAAATGAAAGAAAGGAGAAGAAAAAGTGAGGAATAATTTCGAATTAAATTCCCTTGGAAATTAAATACATCACGACAAACAGGAGTGAGGTGAGATCGACGGGAGAAAAAGAGGAAGAGAAAACAAACGTGAATAAAAATGAAAAGGAAGGAATGAATATTTTTAAGACAATACATAATTAAAACACTGTCAAAAATTTGATATCGAAATCAAGGGGAGAAATAGGTAGCAGCAAAAAGACAATTTGACGGATAATGTTCATCTTTACATGAAAAGGGAATAAGCTAGGTTTATTTACAATGACATTTATTAAAATGTATAGTTAACAATATTTTTGCACAGCTTCAGAAGACCTGAAACTCTAAAATGGACATTTTCAATCTTTTGTCCCTGAAATGTGTGACCGGCTGGGGAAAGCAGAGATGAGGTGGATAAAGGAAAATGCAAATGGATTTCATTTCATGTTTTATATTAACATGATATTCAATGTAATTTTCAAAGTAATCAAATATGTATGTTGGCTTTTAGAGATTTCAAAAAATAGGAATTTATTTTCTTACAAGTGATTTAAACGAAATCTTTGAAAATGGTGTCAGAGCGTTCTTGAACCGCAATACGTCATTGACCAGATTGAGCAAAGTAAAAACTGTCAAACAAGCTTTACTCCAATTGGCCAAATAAATGACTTCATTATTCATTACATTAAACATGTTCGCTCTGGCCGATTAGAAATGCAGACTGTGCCATCAATTATATGGTCACCCAACTTTACCGATGACATTTTATAGTATGCAGTTGCTCTGCCAACCTTTGACCTTTCTTATTATACATGTATACATACATAAACACATTAACACACATTCATACACACATACATACACGCACATACATAGAAACAGTTTACACATCATCAACCAAAATTACATATTTGAATCAAATTAAGTGATATTTCTTTCAAATCCAAGGTCAACTATATATTCATGCTTCCAACCGTATAAAATGCACTTCAGAGAGACTTCTCTTAGTATTTGCATTGTATGTAAGATATGTAGGTCACTTCTAAATTTTTTGTCTAGTTACGAATAACAAAAACTAACAATATAGAAAATAAAGATCATACTTTTGTAACATTACTAAAAGTTAGAGAGCTGGGTCTATAATCCAGCGGTCACTGATTCAAATCGCGTTCTAGCCCATAATTTGTATTTGCTCGTTTCCATTAGTTAAAGTTGTCAAATAGAGTCGTTGCATGACGTCAAACTACGGACGCTGAAATATGCAATGTGTAAATATTGCCTTTTACGATGCAAAATTTATATTTATGGCCCATGTGAATGCACAGCTAGACAAAATCTTCATTCCAGCAATTAGTAGCACAATAAAATATTCAGCAGTAAAAATAATCAAGTAAATTGAAAGACGAATATAGGGGTTCCATTTTTTTTTCTCCAGCGTAATCGTTCTTAGCGTCTATTGGGTTTTCTTCATGAAATAACCAAAGAATTCATAGGTTGATAATGCACGAAGTGTTATGCATAAAATATTTCGTTGACACAACGTTGAATTCTTAACAAGATATGATGCATTTTGCATTAAAATTTCAATTATTTTGATATCATTTCTGCAGGCCACGTCCCATTGGGATAACAGCGACACCGTACAACCTTTTCAATGACTACACTCCCAAATGTCAGAGTTTAATCACACTGTACATTTGTACAGACGACCAATGATTTTTATCTATGTTCAGGGGCACCGGACATCCTTATTCATAAACTTATTTTCTATCTATCTATCCCCCACCCCCACCCCCGAAAAAATCCAATGAATATAAAATCTAAGAGAAGTGTTTTGATATAAAGAAAACTGTGTAGACAGGATTGAAGCAAATCTCGAAACAAAACAAAGATGCGCTTGTTCATTATTCCTGTAAGATTAATTATCGTTGATGGCTCGTGAAGTCAGAAGACGTAACAATAATTGTTTCTTTGGGTAATGCATGGTTGCATTCGATTGCATTTCATGTCAAATGTCGGAATGCGTCGCGCATGAACAGAAAGCTGTTTTGGGTGTTGTCTTTATATTTAAACAAACTTTCTACCAGTTATTTAATTGGTAGTCTAAGTTTTTCTGATAAAATTTCTAAAATAAACTTAAAAAGACATTTTCTTCTCCAACAATATGTTTTTACATAATTTTAATAACTAATATTAAATGCTAATCAAAATATGCATTCCTTTTCGTCACACAATTTAACCATTTATTACCCCAAAAAAATCACTTTTCATTTCTATGTAAGCTAATTGCTCCACAGTAATCAAAAAGTTGTTGATTCGAATAAAAAAAATGTTTTTGTCTGACCGACGAAAAACCCCTTCGTTAAGAAGTCGGTCACATATCAATTCTATAACTGGTGATATGTTTTTCTTAACACATGAAAAATTCTTCATTGATCTAATTTGAAAATGTTCTCACTAATAAGAATTATAAGTTCCCTGTTCTATTCACAAATTAGCATATGAATAGTTGTGTTTCCCAGTTCCCTTATATACGTAGTTCTTATACTATACAACCTTTTACCATAAAAAAATAAAATCTATACTCCCTGTCTATTCCCTGCAATCTATTCCCTGCCTATTCCCTGCAATCTATTCCCTGCCTATTCCCTGCTTTATACGTCCAAAGATTTGCATTTTACGAGAAAGTTAATTTCGTTTTATTTCAAACTACAGTTTACCTTTTCTTCATTTTATTTCATCGAAAATGCATAATTTAGTTGGATAATTAAATTCCTGTTAATCCTGTTCCCTTCTGGAATGTAAGGTGACCTTTTGTTGTCTTCCAATTTAATTTCTCTCCAAGTGCTAATACTCGATTACTTCCAAGATAACCTCGCTATCGCTTACAGAGCCCTCCTTTCGTATAATCCTCTTGAAGTTAAAGTCCAGAGAAATATCGATCGCTTCCTCGCAAATGCACTGCAAGAATGTGTTTTTAACTCACATAGATAAACGAAAGACTTGATAATTAAACGCTATAAGGATTCCTTGCATTGATTGCTGGACTCATTTGCTTTTTACCGACGGTCTAATTCAATGCAATTATTTGGTGACGTCACTTCTTAGATCGATATTATGACTTAACCTAAATTAAACTGTGGCTTTTTTTTTAAATTGATATATATTGCAATTCAAAACAGATTTAAGCCGCATATTGAAATCCTCTATGCAAATGAACTTAAAGGAATATACTGAACGAATATTATATACCTTCTACTCGATGGCGAGTTGATAAGTCAAACGGTGAAATCAGAACAGTAACTTGAAAGCTGATTTAATAATGTTTTCAATATTTATTGATGCTTAGCTCTTATAACAACAGTTCATTAGCTTGAATGTTAAATATCTGTTAAATGGAAAAAAATGACAAATATGTTGAAGTAATTTTACGTTTTCTACTTTAAGTAAAAAAATGGTGGAGTTATTTCTGCGTTGACTTATTACAGAGGCCAATAATCCATTTTTTTTATTGTTTGATATTTTTGCCAGCTTATTTTGTTGTGAACAAATTCGACTGTCAAACATTTCTTCAATACATTTTCATAATAATTTTTCTCAGTTTCATAAATATTTCTTTTATGGAAAGAGAAAAACTAAATAAAAACATTGAACAATCAACAACATTTTCAATCAGAGTATTACTGAGTTGAGGAAGAATTTTGCAATTAATTGTAATATATAACGAGGCTGTTCTGTTAGACTTGAACAATCAGATACGCCATTATACTTTTAAACAAATCTTGGACTTGTGAATCTTTTGAAAATGAAATATTCTTACTAATTTTCGTTACAATATTAGTTAATGAATATTGTAAAAGGATATCGATTTGGTTTCATGGAAGAACTATCACCATGGTAACCATGATTCCAGAGGGTTCGTCTTCTTTAATACATATTTTTATTGTTTGTTAAAAAAAGAGAGGATAAAACATATTATTAAAAATACTTGTATAATACTGTCTTTAGGAGCCCTCAAAATAACAGTAATGTTTTGTTTGGATCCACGTTTTACATTAGTTTGAGCGAAATTTAAATAGCAAGTTGGCAGAAAAACATGATATGTTACTCCACGAATTGAATATTTCTGTACAGCTATCTGACGTCATTATATCGAGCCTCGATCAGACTCCCAATTATATGGCAATATGCTGTAACTTTTACACAACGGTATAATTTAAATATCTTAAAAACTATTTTAATTAGAAATACTTCAAAGATCAATTGTATTAATTAATTCAAAGATAGCTCACATACCCCCTTCGCTATCCCTACCCCCCACCCACACTTATGACTCATATAATAATGCACAGCAGATCGGTTTTTGTCGGAAAGGTGTGAGAACTTTTTGGTTTGTCCACTCAAATTCAGTCTCATCCCCTTTTCAAAATATTCCGCGAAGTTTTTCTTTAACATTTTTGGTTTTTAAAATTAAATCTTAATTACTTAGCCGATGGATAAGGACCTGCCACGCTTTTGTGAGATCTTTGACCGCATCATTTAGTACAGCGATAGATTAAGGTACTTTATCAAGTAAATACAGTATACTTCCTACAAAAAAGGTGGGAAACATTTCAGATTACTTTTATATACATTTCGGTCAAAGTCCAAAAACAGGACATTCCATGCGCCCCTTTGATGGAAGTAATTTAAATAATGCAATTTTCATGAAAGTTCTTTTACTTGAGGGGCACTTTCTAAATGTGAGGAACGGCAGGTTATCGGACGACAACCTTTCGTGTATATTTTGAGTTAGAATCCACAAATGAGCTAGTGTGTGACGGTGTTTGCATTTTTAATCTTTCTTTTTTATTATTAATCATTTACATTTAGGATTATAGTTTCACACACTAGTTGGAATACATTTATTGAAAATACAAACACGTAATGAAAGGCCAATAGTTTCAGTTAGAAAAGATAACTTTAAAAACGCAATCTGTACGTCATAATAAGAGACAAATGGGAACCGTGCCCTTGGGGATTGAAGGGACTCTTCTGTCAGTTCAATTATCACCTTGTCTTCCATTGT
>JAAAKB020205820.1:0-20216 GCA_010014835.2 Apostichopus leukothele | reverse complement strand
TATCTGTGCTTTTATGTCGCAATTGATCTTTCAAAACGTGGAGATACGCCTGTTCCCCTGGAAACCAAATCTCAGTATAGCAGGCCTAAACTAACAGCAGTGATATACAACATGTTGCTATATGCTTCCGTCCTGTTTGCATGTAAAGATCAATGCGGATGTTAACTATTGTTATGACTGATGCCAGCTAAGTGTACCATCTTTGAACGAAAAGATTATTCATATAATTAAATGTTATTCGTACTTGACACTCCACGGTGGTTACATTGAATTCATCAGCCTTGTGCTGATTGGAGGAATGTTATGACGTGATTTAGTTACCGAAAAGCTATCTGCCAGTACATTTTAACCATTTATCATGTTAGGATACATTATAACTCCTTCAAATGGAACGTGTACAGCTTTAAATACAATGTAATTTATAGAAAGAACATGAATGCCTCAAAGGAACTCGATTCTATACCTGTCAAAAGAAATATCAAATGACGTAGACAGACATATAGATTCGTGATATAACATGTCCCAAGGAGAAACATAACTTGACTGATAACATATACGATATAGCCATCAATTAAAGCAGCTCCTTCTGTATTTGTAAAGTATTACACCTCCCTACAGGTAAATAGATACATGAGAGCAACGTACACTGTTCGGTTACTTTATTTGTGTCACAAATTATGCGTAATTACACAATAAAGTTGTTTTACTATTAAACAAAGAAACTATTGAACACTATAAAACAAAGAAAACCAAAGAAACAGGGCAAAAACAAAAGAGGAAGAAAACGAGCAAACAATGTATTTAGTATTATAAAACGGTAACAAACTTGTGGTCAGGTATAAGATACACCTAAGCCTAATGTTATATATTTGATATGAGAACTGAGCTGAATGTGTGATATCTCGAATCTAGGAAGGCTACGATTGCCAACTAAATGCACCACTGTTGACAAGAATAATTCTTATTGTATTACCATTTGTATGTGTGAATATGTGACGTAGGTTGGCTGAAATGTATGGACGGCAATACTACAATACATTGTATCATTACATTGATATTAAGCTTTTATAATAAGGTACTGTATCGTCAAAATCATATTTACATAAAAGCATATAAGTTACTATGTTACTACAGAACAATAACACACAGGAAGCCTTAACGACACCACACTCGACTTGTAGCGATTGAGTACTCATAACGAGTACTCATGTCCTAGAATAGTTCCATTTACTTGTACTCGACCTCACGAACTTGTACTCATACGGTACTCGAACTCGTGCTATTGTACACGTACTATACAAAGCTGCATCAGGCCAATCTCCATCAACAGTTTAACCTACATCACACAGTTTAATTATGTACATCACACCCACCAGAAACGTGTCACATGATCGTGTCGGTGCATTTCCTGGAATCAGTGACTCATTACAAGGGTCTAAAATTTAGGGAGAGAACATGAACACAAAATCTAACCCAAAACGGTTACCGCTTTGGGAGTGGCGCAGCTCCGGGCCAAGGCTCTGACAGCATATAGTGAATTCTCCGGAATTCTATGCTATCACCACGTTGACCAAACTCTCCCCTAAACAATGAACTGAATAACACATCAACTTGATTGACTTCTAATACTGGCCTTTACTGTGCCCGTACACCTCATACAAAGACCTCATGCACCATGGTCTCCTCAGCGACGAATTTAGGTGACTATACGCCCTGTAGGATATTAGAATTTAACTGACCAGTACTTCATTCAACACACCGTATAGTAGAAGATAAATTCTGCAATGGAATAACACATACTGGCAGCTGAAGTGCACTTAGTCGCGAGATACAACAGATGTAAAATATAACCAAGAAAATATGTTTTACGCTTTCATGCTTCGGCGTTGTACGCCCTTTGGCAAACTACAGACCCCCCCCCCCCCGCATTTCTCTACGCCCAGCAAGAATGGTTTGTATACCCCAAATGTGTAAGAATATCAAGTATAATGAAGTACATTACTAACATTTACAAAATATATCTCTCGACTATACCGCAGCCAATAAGAAATCTTTTTTTTTTATTTCGCTGGAATTTACATATTGTTTCAATTAAATACATGGTAATCCAATGTTTGCCTTGCTCGGCCCGTGAGACCTTCAATCACGTGATATGATATCTTTCGACCATTTCTCATATACGTTAACAATCAGGAATCTTTCCAATAACCTACACCTTCGTCAAAAAATGTCTTAAATGTGTCATGGGCTACCACTTTAGCGACAAAATTAATCACACAGAAAGCTTTCCACACAAAATGTAGTTTTACACACTGAACATGAGACTTTTCCAATGTATAAATTTGAACTTGATTTGCATCTGTATATGTCGTCGTGTGTAACACAAGTGTGTGTTATTTCACAAAACCACTCACAGCCTGAAGAGGGAGAGAGAAACCAAACATTGTTTATTATTCTTCACTTTAAGAAATGAAATCGCGACTCTCTATGGTGTTCGCTATATTCGATAGTCGCAAGTTATCAATTTACACGTTATATTACATCTGTAGACCGGAAATTAACACACATCTGGGAATCAAACCACGTTACGTGTAAGTTGGACACTTTCAATTATACATGCAACCGCTCCTTGTAGAGAGAACCAGCGATTATGAACAGCAACCGTAATGGAAATACAGTGACAAAAGAAATATTTCATATAGGCAGGCCTATATATGCTGTACCGGTGAAACTGCGCATTGCTTAGCCGTGGTGTGAACAGGACCTCGAAGGTGGTCGCGATGGTGGTGAGGTGGGGGACGGGTGGAAGGGAGGCGAATCTAAATTCCCCCAACTGTTTAAGGTGGGGCATAAACTATAATGGAGAGGCCAGAGGTAAACTTTCATGATCGTATATACGATTCAGCGTAGCAGCAAGATCATTGCTTAGTTTATTTGTCCATCCACTCAAACCTATAATTACGAGGAACACATGTAGCCTACAGTTATAAACAGTGAGGCAACGTGCATTGTATAGTTAGAAATATGGAATGGTAATATAAATCAATGTCACAGGCTGTTGACGTTCCCAGTCATGTTGGTAGAAGTTAACATATGAATAGTGTATGGTCTAGTACATATATGTCGCCGAAATATACTTACAGTATTTGTATATGCATTCAGATTTAATAACCTAAATTGAAACTTAAATAATTTAGTGATAATTAATTACATGACTTGCATAAAATGCATTAGGTTATATGTTAAGAGAATTTCCATAGAGACTTACATATACCTCTATGGTGACAATTATTAATAATTTTGACGATTTTGAAAGTGACTTCCCATGGATATTAACATGCACCTCTAAATATGGTGGAAACTATAAACAATTTGAAAGAGACTTCTATTGAGAATTTACATACCTCTATGATGACAATTATAAACCTTTTGTTTTAACGATTCTCTCGAGATATAGAACGTGCAGTGATTTTTCTGTTTGTGTTTTTCTTCTATATTTCATCTATTTTTGAGAGAAATTTTATACTCAGATTGCTGGCTCATCCTCTTCAACAACGATTATCATTCTACATCCGGGTATTATGTTCAATGTCAATTTACATAACTTACTTTACACAGTAGAAATCTTTGTTTTGTTTTGTCTAAGTTTTTAGTTTCTTTATTGCCTTCTTCTTCTGTTGTTTCCTTTAACTTTTTCTTGATGTTGTCGAAACTGTCGAAGACTTCATCTTTCAACCAATTATAACTAGGATTAGGAGGCTCTCAGAAATGTCATTTATCCTCCCTATAGGCGATTCACTGAAACATCAAAACTTTGAAAGATCACTGCTAACTGTAAGAGGCTTTTCTTTAAAGGGTCTCGTTTTTCTCAGAAATAATATATCAAGATAGAATCTCTTTTGCAATGTTAATTTCTTTTTTAAAAAAAGAGAAAAATTATCACTCCAAAGTTTTCTGCAGGCTTGCAAATGAAAATAAAACAACAGAAAATACAATACACACAAAATATCCAACCCCATCCATCCCTTCCCACTCCCCTAACATATTGTAAGCCTTGAGTGAGATGGTTTAACCTTTTGTTAGGTATGACAAACACTTAGCACTACTGAAAATGTGTGTGTTTTGTGGCAGAAACTTCAAATGTAGAAAATTTCATGAAAAGATAGCCTATAGGGTGCCCTGATGAAAATCTGAAAGGTATCACACTCACATGTTCACACAGCCCCCACCCCTGGGGGTGGGGAGGGGTAAAATTGAGATTATTTAAAGAATGGCATGGTGGGTATCAAATAAAAGGAAATTATACCAGGAATGCATATTTCACAATACTGAGAGGGGGGACCATAAATGCATGCTCTCATATTCCGCATGAATTAGGGGAACCTTTGCCTGCAGATCAAGTACATCTCAGAGCATCTATATTTTAAAAAAACATGAGAAGCTCCCCCCCCCCCCCACCGGCCCTTACGACTTTAGGAAGTGGAGGTTTGGGGGAGTTAACCCCTAGCAATGGAGTAGCCAGGATTTTTGGTTGGGGTGGGCTGAATCCTGATATTGACAAGCCTTGTAAGCCAAGTCAAACTTGATATTCTCTGATTGTATTGGTACCATATATCGGTATACCTTAGAAAAGTAAACTTGCCATATACTGCCTCACATAATTTCTGTGATCAGCTTCCGATCCTCCGATGTCACCGTCTCAGACATCAGTGGCTGGTCATTTCCGTTTTCTCAGAAATCAGATAAATCGACACATTGGTCACACACACATTGCGAAATAGGGAATTTCCCTATGTCGCAACAACATGCGACCTTTGACAATGATATCAAGCATATCGGAAGTTACAGTAGCTAGTAGCTAGTAGGCTAGTCATACAGAACAGAGCTAAACAATTTTATTCGAACTTTCTGAGCAGACAGTACCAAATATCCAACTGAGGTTGTCAGCAGTCATAGCGATTGTAACTCATTAGTTTGGCATATCACTACAAGTCTTTTATCATATAGATTTTGAACATTTTTGGATTCTGGATAAATGCCTACAGTATATAGGGCCTAGGCTATAGCCTAGCCTGTGTAATGCAGGTCAAGACTAGCTTGAGGTTCCATGGGCACTGTTATTAAAGAAACTGGAGTAATTTCGGTATATTGTGTTACAATATGTGGTGGAGTTGTCGCAGATTCAATGTAAAGGTCAGTTCAACCTGGCAATTTATGCTATTTACTCAGGGCTCCAAGGAATAATTTATTCAATGCAGCAATATTCAGTATTGTAACGAGAAATTTTCCTATTTTAGGGATCTTTCATTCTTGCTTAGTTTAACTTTAACAAGCGTTTGGCCACCAACTATAAAACCTGTTGTTTATTATGCTGAATACTGTACTTAAATATGTCAACGTTAATGTAGTACGTGTACATGCAACTACAGTAATTGCATAACACAACTTAACTGTTTAAAGGTAGTTCACAATTTAAAGTGGAGATCATACTGTTACAAGATGAATGAGCCTCACTTAGCACCCCCCTTCCCCTCCCCTCCCTCCGTCCCTCTCCCTCTTCTGAATAGATTTTCTGCTCCTACTGTGTATATACTGTATGTATCATGTTGTGTTGCAGATGACGAGTACCTGTTGGTTGCAGTTAACTGCTTGCATTATGGCACATATTATTTTGTTCAACAACGAAGTAAGTAATGCTATGCCGATAACAACAAGACCAGCTCAGACCAGTACCGACATTCCGTACGTGGAGAAGGAAGAGGAGGTAAGATCGTTATTCACAAATAAGTCCTGGGAGTTTGCACATAATTTACATCCTTCATAAGTTATTTTCATTTGACTGTTGAAACTGCAACATTGACAAAATAGGGCCAGAATTCTGCATTTAAAGTAAAATAACAGTGGTAGGAGAGTATGAGTTGTAATGTACTGTACAGCAGTAAATAATTAGAAGTTATTGCTCAGGTGGGTATAGAGGTGCACGTTGGAAACCCTTGTAAAACAGGATATCTTCAGGTGTAAATGTTGGCCATACGTTATGCTAGACATTTGTGTACTCATAGTGTAGCCAGGTGATAAACTCATGAAAGTGGATTTCAATAGTATTCTCAAGAATATACTGAGCTATGGATAGTCGCATGTAAATAGTAGGCTAAAATTTTGCTTCAATACAAAATGAGAGAAATAACATATATCTGTGGAGTTCAAAGGTCAGTAAATGTAGAATGATCTCAAGACGGACATCCCTCATTGCAACATCTCAAGAAGAATACTCAAAACTCAACGCAAAAGCCATTCAGTGTTTAGATTTTCTTGCCAACTTACTTTGACATGTGGCACATTCATGCCAAACTAACCAATTAGTTTTAATCAAACCTCAGTTGTAGTGAATGTTACCTCTTTCACCATGTGAACGTTCCCTTTATAGGAATAACAATTGTGTGCGACGCTCCCTTCTCAAACTTTTGTACACGCCACACAGTAAATGAAAACCTAGCCTATCACCTTTGGGAAATTTAAACAGTAAAACAATAAATCATGCTTCAATTTTGGTAGCTTGTCTAACATTACAAAATTTTAATACAAATTAATTTTAATAAGCTTAACATTAAAGGTATAGTCAGTATAAGCCCAAAATTATAGCATGCTATAATTGCTTAGAAGTTTTCAAAAAGTACTTTCCCGGAGGTCTTAACTCTCCAAATTGTTCTCAGACAAATTTGTAAGGAACACACAAGATGACTGAACGTCCCAGTGAGGAAAATTCCTGTAAATTCTGCCAGTGATGTATTATTCTGACGGTGGCTCATGTAGCAGAATCACCAACACTTGTGGAAAAGAAACATCAATGCTAACAAACTTCTCGTTTTGCTAAGAATAGGTTACACAACACAGTCAACCATATATAGACCTGCTAGTCAGTCAGCTAGATGCATCTTTGATGAAACCGTTACTATAGCTCATATCTCATCCAAGACCGAACCAGTGAAAACCTGAGGCATCCATGCCTTCAAGGGGAGCACTTAATCTCAACACCCAGGTGCCAATGAGTAAAGATCATGATAAACCATTTTGAGCCATTTTAAAACTCAAATTTAACCCTGATATTACACAAAATAATTAGTGGATTAAGAGGACAGATGTCTGAGCCTCCTGCAGCAGCAAAACACCTGCCGTGATGGATAGCTGAGAAGAATTACTGACCAAACCATGTTAATTTTTCATATTTATAAACAAAGTCTAATTTCCATAATTGTCTGAACAATAGATTCGTCACCCCTATTTTCAAACTGTGGACTTGCATTGGTTGAGGACACGCTACGCTGGTGCATGATAAGAATTAACAAGCACATGTATTAGTGCTGAAAGTCGACTCTTACTTTTGTAGTCGATTAATTGCATAGCTCTTCTCGCGATTACTATAGGTTACAGTTATGACGTCATCACTGTCATTTTTACATTGCAGAAATACAGTCAAAACAAATCTTTCTCCATGTTGCACTGTCTTTATTTGTTCTTTTGTGTTTTAATGTGTGGTGTCAAAATCATGTTAAAACATCTACCAAACAAAAACTGTAAACAACTTAAAATCCTTCATAGTTAATCAAAACCTTCTGAATGGATCTACAAGGTTACTACAACTTCTAGCACTAATAAAAGCAAAAGTGCAAACAATGAATAGGTGTAACACCTTGTAGCAGTGTAATGATTAGTATGCAAGAGTTTTGTGTAGAAGGAAGTTCAACGTTCCAGGATAGGCTCAAGCCTAGCCTGATAGCTGGCACATATTTTGCACATTGAAATTAAACTACACCGCAATCTCGACACACTCGATCAGACATACTGTAGAAACTGATAAATGTGAACCAGGCCAGTAATGAAGTGATTGCAAACATGTTTGAAGAAATGACAAATAATTTGGCAATTGTAAAAGATTAATAACTTTGTGCTTATGTGCAATGATCCAACTTCCAACTTCAAACGTGTAATCCAACTTCCAACGTGTAATCGGGACTACTCGCGATTAATCGATTACGACCATCAGCTCTAACATGTATACAAAATTTCTACTCCGCAATGATAGATTCACCCAAATTGCCTATTACATTTTGCAGAATGAGCCGTGCTTTAACATTGCAAATGAGGATGGTGTAGGCTGTCGAGAGGGTAATTGGTACGACGTGGCGGCGAGGGACACGTAAGTTCACACATATCTATGTTAGCATAAAATCATAATGCATGTATACATGTACTGTATAATACTCTGAAGAGCTGCAGTCTCTGGTAATTGGAATGTGTATTTGATCATAATCAGGGTTGGCTGATTAAAATCACGGTGATTTAAAAAACTTGCTTTAAATCGCGATTTAAAGCAAGTGATTTTTTTTTTAAATCACTGATTTAAATCACTATTTTTTTCATGTTTTTAACTTTTTATTCAATTTGTTTGTGATTTTACTACTGTAAGAAACTACTGAGAGTCTGCTTCTGTAGTTTGATATTTATTTAGCATACAGGCACATGTAACTTGTAACATTAATCAGTTAGCATATGTTAGTCATATATGTTATATACTTGTAAATAAATGGTTCCAAGGGTGTTTCCAACTAAAGTTATAAAAAGAAAATAATAAAGCTTAAAATGTGTTTGTCAGTCTTAAATGTTTAAAATACTGTAAGACCCAGAAGTTAGTGTGTGGATCTACCATAGAGAATAAAGCATAAAGGACATACATGTATAAAACCATTACCAACGTTACCACTAAAACTTAAACACTGAAATGCAAGCTTGAAGGTGTATTGTGCAGAAAATAGCCTTTACAGTTCAAGGTTTATTCTTCATGTTCAAGGCCATAAATAAGAACAAAGACTGAACAGATTTATGAATTGCAATGCGGTTTCTCAGCTTAGAGTGGACCAGACCATATATGTACAGCAGGTTCATTTTTCTGCGGAATAGCCTGTACCTATATGTACACTGTATGAGATACATTCAGGTGGCAGGTGTGCACATGTGTATCACAGTGAGGTCAATATCTTTCTTGTATGGAGCTCGAGCAAGATTCAATTTAAAGTGGACAGAAAGACCTGTGAACAATATATTGATGCCATATATACATTGAGAATTGCTTCATAAATTTACATGCAAGTGTCATAAATTGGACATTAATAGTATCTTAAACATCCCCCCCTCCCTTTATAGTCTAGATTTGGGCCAGAGTTTCCATAAGTATGTCTTGTAAAGATACCCTTTTAAAATGAATTTGCAGGTCTTCTGCATTTATCACTGCAATAACATCATACTGAATAGTAATCCATATTTCCTTCACAGTGGCAGATATTGCAAAAAGTGCCAAAATTTGCAGAATGGCACAGGAACCTACCAGCCACACCCAAATCAGTGTCCTACCTGTATTATCTGCCCGAAATGCGAGGAAGGTCATGAGGTACTTATATATTATTGTATAGGCAATTGTCACGTATTAAGTTTGCTACTATATATATGTGTATATATCTGAGAGAATGGAGGACAAGTTGTTGCTGTCTAGTGTAGGAACCTGGGTCTAAATTGCAGGGTTTTCCCTTCTCTCTTGTAGGAAACTTGATTTTGTCAGACAAATTGTTGAAACACTGTTACTTTTTTTTTTATTTATTTTTACTTATTTGCCTTTCTGTGGTTTAATTAGTAGGAATAAATAATAAGGCGAAATCACCATGTTACAAATTTTCCCTAGTTATCAATTTGTCGATATATATGAGTGAATTACCAAGAATAAGTTTTGTAATAATTTGTAATACATGACACATATCTTTTACACAGGAAGTAACGCCATGCTCGAAAACCAAACCACCAGAATGCAGAGAGATTAGGAACCATATAACAGAATCAACTGTAGGCAGTCCATTCGATTCATGTGAGTTCTATCAAAACAAGAGTGCAATCTAAAGAGTTGCATATCTCATCACGGCCAAGGAGTTTTGGACACACAATTGTGCTAAATGTACATTTGACCTTTAACCTTATGATCTTTGACCTCGGTTCTCATGGCAACCACATATTTTGATAGTACTTGATATTTCCATGATACCTGTTAAGGTTCTATGTCAATTCAATGTTTCCCTTGGATAAGAGCCAAAAGATTCCATTGGAATGATATAGCACAAAAATATTCACAATTTTCACAAAATGGTGACCTCTGAACTCTGACCTTTGGTTCTGAGATATGTGAGACACAAGGATTTACCCTAGGGTACTGTACCTTCCCACTGAGTTTGAAGACAATCGTCCCGGCCATTAAAAGTTTTGGACACAACATTGGACACACGCACACAATGACACACTTTCCAGTGGCACTCTGCGGAAACCCCGGGTGATTCCTGAGAGGAGCTACTCAGGAAACTTAACCATTACCCTGGCAACTGTTTCTATGGCAACTTACATATAGATCACATATGTAACCTTGTTTACAGATAGTGAAGCAAATTACAAACCTCATTATCCCTGTAATATTAGGTGAATGGGTTATGTGACAGAACATTGTATTTCTAAAGGTTTCACTTAATCCTTCCCTTGTTCACTTTCCAACCATTAGATTCAAATTCCATAACTTAAACAGTTTGAAAGTATTTCATGCGGAGAATTAGGGACGAGAGAGGGGGATATGTGGGAGATAAGCAGTTTGTCCTTTACAAGAAGTGCCTTCAAGTGGTGAAATTAGATCTATTGCCCATTGCCCCTTTGGTATATCAAATGCAATAATCTAACTATTGAAAAGTTTGTAAACTTAATATGAAGAAATACCTGTTGATATTACTTGATATTACACTAACTGTACTTCAGACTACACCGATTCCTGCTTCAGAGTGGAATTTATGCAAATTGCTCTCATTTGTATAGTACTGTACGTATCACAATATTACCAGCTCCTCTATTGGATTTTTCTCATTAGTTTTAAGTAGTAATCTGAAATGTTAGCAAATAATATGTTAAACAAAATTGCTACCATTTTGAAAGTAAGTATATATCCTTGAAGGTTTACCCCTTTCCTATTATTCCCAGGGGATGTAAGAAGATTAAAATTAGATGATGGAATGTTATCCACTAAATCTGCAAAACTTCAGTCAGCAACATAATATGTT
Organism: Apostichopus leukothele; assembly: GCA_010014835.2. Lineage (NCBI taxonomy): Eukaryota > Metazoa > Echinodermata > Holothuroidea > Aspidochirotida > Stichopodidae > Apostichopus > Apostichopus leukothele. The sequence continues at coordinate 9,078 of JAAAKB020205820.1, read as the reverse complement.
TGGTACTACAGTATAGCAGTACATTATAACAGTTGGGTTTTGAACATGAGTTCACTGTTTAATTGACTAAGTTATACATTATAACATATGTCCAGTAAGTATAGATAGTTGCTTGCCACACAGATGAGAAACCAAGCACAAGGGGGAATGGAGAGGAAATCCGCACAACGTTGCCAGTAACCAAAAGTATTCCCAAAGCAGACATTCCACCAAAAGAGGAATCGGCAGATAAAGAGAATCACACTGGTAAATATTAGCATGGCTTTTTTCCAACAAACCAAGTTCTTTTCATGATTTGTTAAGACTTTCAACTTTTATGTTAATAAATATCTTCAGCAAAACCTGAAGTCTCCTCTTGTACAGTACATGTACATCATGTATTAATGTTGATGCTTGATTTATTAGGATGAAGAGAGGCAATCAAGGCAGTTTTGGAACATTCTCTGGATCTCCATTGAATTGGCATCAATTTTTCAGCTTTAAAAGTTTAATAGAAAGATCAAATGTTATTAGCCCAATACGTACTCCATCATCTTCACATGGCGGCATGTGGAGTATGTATGTATATGTATCTGTATGTCTATCTGTCTGTATGTATGTCTGTCTATCGATCTATCTTTCATTTTAGAAAAAGACCTTTATTTTCTTTAAGTAAGCCCATCATAATTGCTTATGCAATGCAAACAAGAATGTTCAGATTTTCAAGTGTTTAACTTATGAAAAAGTTGAAGGAAAGTGACTTTGTGGACACCATGTTGGAGTTTCTTTTAAGACTTATTTTTTCTTTCGATCAGCAGTCAGTGGCTTCTCTCAATTTAGGACAGTCCACTGACGGACCGGTATTCATTCATGTATGTTTGTATGTACTGCATGTTAAAGGAAAAGCAAATTAAATCACCATCATTGTTACATGAAAGCTCTGATAGTTGTGATGAGCATCGTTGCCAAACTATTGTAATGTCTTATCATCACATAAAAAAAATATCTGTAAAGGACATCTTTTACAATTTTGATTTCCGTTAAACCACAAGACTGAAATCTTGAGCCATGTTCACATGTGAATATGCAAGGAACCCCTGACCCCCCCCCCACCTACCCAAGGCAGTGAAGACCGTAGTGTGGACACTGGCTTCCTTGGCGTCAAACCCCGCAATCGTGAACTCCATTTGAGAATTATGTGAACAAGGCTTGGTTTGAACTGTTTTTAAAACAAAGTGAAAACACTATATACTTGAATTCCAATAATTGTTTCTTCTTCTGAATTCTTTTTCAGTATTATTTCAAATTCTATTGTAGACCTTATACTCAGGGACAGTGAGGGAGTCCAAGAAAATGTGGAATAAAGAAACATTAAAATTTATTAAAGGGTGGGAGGGGGGCATGGTGGTAAGACTGTTCTTGATGCCATGCCAGTGTGCCGTTGTAGACATACAAAATGGCAGCAATACGTGGTCTTTTAAACTCTGATAGTTCTGAACAAAACAAAAAGTTCCCATCAGATTATTAAGCATCAGATGTGTCATGTAACAGCGATGGTTTGCTTCTCCTTTATGGGTGTGCCCTTTAATGTTGTCTTGAAGAACAAGTTGCGGTGTATTTTCTGTTTCTCTACACAGGTTGGGTGTAAATATCCTCGTTGGCATGTCGAACGTAGAAACTGTTAAATAGCATGATGATTTGAGTAATTAATCCTAGATATTGTTGTTACTCTCCTTTTATCGACATGCATGCATGCTCAATGTTTGCTCGAGAAACAATTTCTAACGAATCAAGGAATTTTATGTCTCGTTATAATATGTTATGAAAATGACTTTCACACCTGTTAATCAAATATATAACCCATGGTAAAAATATGTGGTACAATATATGACTCTGTGCAATCTGTCAGATCAGGTAGTTAGCTGCTCTGATCAAGTTAATATTATTTTGCATATATTCAAAGGCCATTCTTATTATTATCATCAAAAACAATCAATCAATCAAGTTATATTCATATGCACTCTATGGGAATGTGGGTCAGCTGCATATATGTAAAACCAATTTTATGGTTTTTCACTTTGTACACACATTATTATATATTGTCAAATATCTGCTTGTTTTGTATTGATAGCATGTTCAGCATGACAATTGCATCAACTCGGCTGAATTGTAAGGATCTGTTGGGTTTTCCCTGTGTCAATATCCACCTTCAATGTCATTTGCCAAATGTGTGAATTGTTACTATATGTATATGCTGGTATGAACAGTGAAAATTGCCTTGGTAACAGCTAGCAGTTTGATGACACCTGTGAACCCAAGATGCTATAATATATGCATATATTACATGTGCATATAGGTGTGCATATAAATGCCTTGTTGTAACTATAGAAACAAAAAATGTCAGTAATTAGGGCCTTGCGTCACAAACTGTAAACCAATGAAATATTTCCAAGTTGTGCCGTTTTATTGGATGTTATTCAGTACCCAAAAAATACTGAGTCAAAGGGACACAAATAATATAAGAAGGGTCACCTGCAGCAATTCATGTTGGCCTTGCAATATAAATACGTTACTTGGCAAAGAAGCCTATCAATGTAATTTGTATTATTTCAATTGGAAAACAGTAAAAAATTCCACTTGATTTCTTTCTTAGTTGAAAATAATTAAACCACTTTCTCATAGCAATTTGTATGATGGAGATGACTCACGTCACCATGGCAATGGAGATCTTCAGCATTTGTACATATTGGCCTGTGTCATATTGGTCAAATTGGGCAATTTTCAAAATTTAAAACCTAGGGCATCAATGAATTTTGGTGAGGGCAATACAATGTACAGCAAATTGCAGGAAAAGGCACATTTTGTTCCGACGTACAATCAATATAAAGCGTTATAAGTGTAACGATCGAGATCATTTTGAGCATTCCCAGGGGCGTATTCAGTCACCATCCAGTACCTTCAACAGGGTGTAGATCAATTTTGGAAAGAACTGCAGTGAAAAGCCAAGCAATGTTGTATAAAATATACACCAACAAAAGTGACAATTTGTTTTATCACAACGGTACACAGTTATATTAAGTTGGAGTACAGGAGTGTGGTCCCTGGAAGGTGGCATTTTTTAGAAAAAGAAATAAATACAGAAAAGCGAGAGGAATGTATTTTAAGCCCTACTGATAGCCCATGAGGCATGGCCCCTGGCTGCTGCAGTGTTTTTAAAATATTTCTTGCAAATTAAGCTCTTGGATTCTGCAGCAGTTTTAGAAATTTCTTGGTTTTTTTCGTAGCTGGTTTAAAGGACAAGAAAAAAAAGAACTGATGAGAGAGAGTGAAATACAATTTTTCTGGAATGTATATCAAAGCCCTGATGGGAGCCCAAAGCTTTTAGCACTTGCAGATATTTTGTTGTCTCTCATATGAGATACTTAAATGGACAATATCAAAAGCATCATCTCAGAAAGAGCAATATTACGTACCCTTCCCCCGTGAAGCTCTAGCACTTGTTAGCCTAATATTACCTTTGAAATGTTTGGAAATGTAGGCTTAGGGAAATGAAAAACGGAGGGAAAGGTTTTCTCTCTGTTTATTTAAATTTTTTTTCATCACCCCCTTCCCTACTTCACTTTGTACGAACGTGAGCACACCTACGGCAACTCAACTAATCACTGCAGGTGTGTTTTAATATCATAAATTCAGAATGAAGGGCAGTAGTAAGGCACCCAAAGTACAAACCATTAATTTGAGCCCTTAAAAATTGTTATCATTTTTTTTACAACCTTTAAAATCCTGCATTTTATTTTTTTTTTAGATTATGGCCAGGAGATTATTGGCCTTTACATTGGATTGAGTTGCTGCATATTGTTTATTTTTCTCCTGATTATGTGCCTATGCAGAGCATGTAAAGGATGGTACTCTAGAGGTAAGTCACTTAACTGTTTGAACAGGGAGCTGCTATTTAGACTCACACTGTACTATGTATGGCGCAGAACTTGTCTGTTCATTAAATATACAGAATATAGCATTCCAACTTCATGTATATTGAATAGCAATTTTCCATGTTCCCATGGAGGAAGACGTACCTGACATTTGATTGCAATGTATATGCAATGTATATAGTTAGTTTTACAGAGGTTGATTGTTCAGTGTGTATTATCTGTTGCTAATGTATACTGTATACATGTCATACAAACATGGGATTATCATAGAACCTATACATGCCACACAAGCTTGGGATTATCATAGTACCTATATACATGCCACACAAGCTTGGGATTATCATAGTACCTATACATGCCACACACGGTTGGGATTATCATAGTACCTACACATGCCACACAAGCTTGGGATTATCATTGTACCTAGATGCATGCTGCACAAGCTTGGGATTATCATAGTACCTATATACATGTCACACAAGCTTGGGATTATCATAGTACCTATATACATGCTGCACAAGCTTGGGATTATCATAGTACCTATATACATGCTGCACAAGCTTGGGATTATCATAGTACCTAGACCTTTTTAGTTTGTATTGATTCCTTGTAGAATTGTGTGTGCCTGTGTTTGTTGTCACAAAGGCTTCTCAACACGATACAGTAACTCAAAAGCTAGATCATAGATGTTGGGGTAAGCTTCTTCTTTGGTTTGTGGATGCTCCATTGAACTTGAAAACTCTTCTGTTTTCTGCCAAGGTCAAAGTCTGGAAACATTGTAACCGTTTAAACATAATAACTTAAAACTATGTGGTGGTTGAAATGCATATTTGGTCTGTGGATGCAACAAGAAGCATAAAAGCCTCATGGTTTGCTGTGGTAATGAAGATCACATTGACAACAATATAACTTGACATGTGCACAAACACATGAGAACTCCAAAATATCTTTTGATGTGGATCAGTCATTGAGCACAAGAACGTTCTTTACCCTTACATTTCCATGTTGATCAAAGGTCAAGAGAGATCGGCATAAAATTATAATAAAAAAAGTACAGCATGTTTGAATTTATATTTGGTATGTACCTTCAATTACTATTCGCAAATAAGTAGAGCAGTACTGTACAGCTGCAAGTTGGCATCTGAAAATAACCATATATGGTATTTTGATATACAAAATATACACTTTAGCCTATGCCAATATGCTGTTGTTTGAAAAGGAAGCCTACACTACCAACTGTTGTAGTACTGTGTCAGACAGGCAATACTTTGCTAATAGAAAGATTAACATTTAGGTACAATATGTAGCCCAGTTTATAGCCTTCACAAACATCTGTGAGACATCATTAAGTGCTAAATTACTGATTGTTAATTGAAAAATGATAATTGCTATCACCATGACAAAGTGTATTTAGCAAACAATTTGGCAATTATAATAGCTCCATTACATGCTCTTCTAAACTGCCTTACATGAACAGTTAAACTTGTAATACCTGTAACAATTAGTTTTTATTAACATTTCAAAAGTAAATGTTGATTATTTCAAAAGTAAATAAGTCATTCTTAATATAGTTTCTTGGGGAACTGCCTGTGGAGTTCAAATTAACAGTAAGTAATTAAGTATTCCATCCTAACAGTGACAGAGTTCTGCTTTATGTGTTATTCTTGCAGAACCTTTTCCAGCCTTTTGCTGTAATTCTCCAAGCAAAGAAACAAGTAATGGTGACGGTAAGTTTGACTTTGTGATGACTTGGAGCGAAAGATACAAACCTTCCAGACTATCATCACATTGTTTACATTGTTTTGCTTTTTCTATACTGGGTTTTCTTTGTATATATAGAACTGTGTGAGCTCATTAAACTATTGTCCTTTAAAAATATATCATATTCCACCTAGCACTCAATGGCTACTGTAATTTTAGTGTAGCACGCATATATATTGTGCCTGTAAATGCCTGTAAATATTGTCTAAACTGACAGACAATTACGAATCATTCACTAACTGGCTATGTTTCACCTTTGATATTCCTTTGTGATACCCTAAAGATTGTACTTAATACTTGGTTTCCTTTATTTACTCAATTCATGCAATTCTGCTCAAACCCAGTATTCCTCCAAAAATTGAAGGAATTAACTAATTAAATTATCCTATATCATGTCAATTGAAACTTAGGTCAGTAACAACTCTTTCCCAAATTTCTTATTTTCATATTAGGCTAGCTAGTCTCCGAGACCTTCAGAAAATTTAGGTAACCTGTGTACAACATGTTTGCATTACAAAAACAGGACAATTCTTATGAATCAGGGCTATGGGAACCCTTCTTGAGTAAGAAGTCTTAGTCTTACAACATTTTCTTATCTCACAGATAATAACAATGCAGCAGATGCATCCCCAGAAGATGAAGGTAAGTTATCTATCTTGGAAATGATTCAGTTATGTCTCTTACTCTTATAGACAAAATAGAGGCAATGCTGAAGGTGAGTTAATATTGTCAAAGAAAGGAAAGGACAAAAAAAAGCCAATTTTAAGAATGACTTCATTGAAACACCTATCAATCTGTAGTTTAAATAACTGTCAGCTTTTATTTAGATTTGTGAATGGTTTGTACTACTTATGTCAGTAAAAGGGTTAGATGTCAAAGTTTTAGAATACTAGACCTTTTATATTTTCTCTAGCTTACCTGTAGGGTCATCAAAAATGTTACAAACATTCATTAGCCAAAAAAAAAAACGAAATATCATATTATAATTTGATGGTGTGTACAGACCTCATGTGATCACAGGATTTAATCGTGGTGTCTGAAGATGTTCAAGTTGATGTTATGATCTATGGATGTCATGAAATGTTAAGAGCAGCTCGTTACAGGAGACTCAGTAAATGAACCTTAGTGTATATTATTATGATTGAAAGGAAGGTAATATTGATCCCCAAATGTCTGCAAGTGTGACTTTAGTTCAAACATCTATAAGAATTCAATTCCATACGATGAAACGGTGATATTTTATAAGGTCTCCAAGACCTTCAGAATATCTAGATAACAGGTCTATATAGCTCCAGGTTGGTCCAATTTGTGTTGCAAGTTATGTGTTATGCCTAATAGTAACCATTTGTGTGATGAATTCATGGTGGGAGCTGTTGCATTGCAACCACCAGTAAGTCAAGAAATCACTATGAAGAAAAAGACCTGGAAGCACCTTTTTTACTTTTCTTTTTAAAAGTGGACACAGCATTAGTACTACGTAAGCCATATATGCTGTAAAGGACATAGACTTAGTCAATTGCAAGAGCTATTTTTCATCAGTTTCTCTGAAAGACAAGCAGGATTAGGTCTACATTGTAGCAAAATTAATCCATGCCATGACGTATTATAGTTTAATAATATTTAGGATGTTTCTTCTCCATCCAGTAAGACGGATCTCAAAAAACAGCTAAAAACTATCCTTTTTGAAAAATATCACAGTTAGACCCTTTATTTGGGAGCGCATTTGAACATTGCCTTGTGCTCTGGATACCTGCGCTATACAAAAAACAGTTATTATTATTATTATTATTCCCCCATAGTTGCCAGTGGCAGCCAGCCAGCAGCACAGAGCCCACCTGGTAAGTTGATGATGGGTTAGTTGGCCAGTGCAATGAACATTGGTCATTCAAATCTGTCTTGTGTTGCATCTTATCAGGGAATAATTCAGTTTTCAAATTTTGTGTAACAGTTTTGAAATCTCTGAACTTTGTATCTCTATCGAATACTGTTATAGTTCTCTGTGAAAAACTGCTTACATCATTAGACTTGTATGGCAATGAACCATTTTGAAAGGAAAGTAATATTGATCCCTAAATGTCTGCAAGTGTGTGACTTGAGTTTAAACATCTATAATAATTCAATTCCATACGATGAAATGGTGATATTTTTTAAGGTCTCCAAGACCTTCAGAAAATTTAGATAACCTGTGTACGACATGTTTGTATTTCAAAAACAGGACAATTCCTATGAATCAGGGCTATGGGAACCCTTCTTGAGTAAGAAGTCTTAGTCTTAAAGCATTTTCTTATCTCACAGATAGTAACAATGCTGCAGAACCATTCCCACAAGATGAAGGTAAGTTATCTATCTTGGAAATGATTCAGTTATGTCTCTTACTCTTATAGACCTAATAGAGGCAATGCTGAAGGTGAGTTGATATTGTCAAAGAAAGGAAGGACGAAAAAAAGCCAATTTTAAGAATGACTTCATTGAAACACCTATCAACCTGGAGTATAAATAACTGTCAGCTTTTATTTAGATTTGTGAAAAGTTTGTACTACTTATGTCAGTAAAAGGGTTAGATGTCAAAGTTTGAGAGTATCAGACCTTATGAGTTTTCTCTACCTTAACTGTAGGGTCATCAGAAATGTACAAACATTAATTAGCAACAAAAATCAATAAATAAAGAATTAAAATATTATAAATTTGATGGTGTGTATAAATATTATGTGATCACATGATTAATCTTGGTGTCTGAAGATTTTCAAGTTTATGTTATGATCTATGGATGTCATGAAATGTTAGGAGCAGCTTTGGTGCAGAAGACTCAGTTAAGGAACCTTAGTGTATATTATTATGATTGAAAGGTAAAATAAAATGAACTGATTAAATACTGAAGTTTCCGAATTTTGACATTAATATGTAAGTTACCTTTTTTCCTTTTTCCAAATAAGGAAATTATTGTCTAAGTTATTAGTTTAACATTGAAAAGCTTCTTGTATCAAGATTATAAGAATACTTTTAACTTGGAAACTGAAATAAAGAAAACTTTCCTAAATTTTGATCTATGGATTGATAACTGTGAATAAGAATGTCTGAGGAGTAAAATTCACTCACCTTCAATCACTATGGGCGGTTATGTCTCTTACTCAATTCCCTAGTGACACTGTGTTGAATAAGCTAATATGTCACAGTTTATGACCTCTGCGTATGAAACAGTATGCAAAAACCTAGTTATGAAAGGGATAGTCAATATATAGCCAATGTGAAACATTAATGGCCTGGAAATTGCAAGAATTATTGTTAGACCAATTTACAAAATTAATTTCAATATCTACCTTACTCCAGGGAATAATTCAACTGGGTATCGATCCCAAACTATTATACAAACTGGTCAAGTTGCTGTACAAGTGCAAAGATGTTTAGC